>JAQZBX010055181.1:0-18482 GCA_029593785.1 Cabassous unicinctus | reverse complement strand
AAAAAAAAAAAAACACAACCAAAACAAATGAAAAAAACAATTCAGGGAAGCCCATGTGGCCCAGTGGTTGAGCAGCAGCTTCTCACATAGGAGGTCCCAGGTTCAGTCCCTAGCCTCTGGTACCTAAAAAAAAATAGTGGTTGTTATCCTAAAGACAGTGGGAAGCTTGGAAGGGTTTTCACCAAAGATACTTTGCTGACATCTAACATATGCCTTCAAGATAAATTAGAATGTGGAATTGATAGGAACTGATAATGGTTGGATGAGAGGAATATATTAGATGATACCTAGAATTCTGGCTGAGGCAACTGGGGAATGGGAGTGACATTCACTAAGATGAACAACCTTGTGAGGAAGACAGTTCAGTTTTGATTGTGTTAAGTTTGAAATGTTTATGAGTCATTAGGTAAAGATATTAACTAGAACATTGGCTCCACTGATCTAGGGTCAGGGGAGAGCTTTGGGGTATATATGTATCTGGGATCAGATATATGTCAGAAATATGTATCGGATATATATAAAAATACATAATGGGAATCCAGAGGATAATTGAGCCATGGATGGGGGAATGGGGTGGAGACTGCTAGTTAGGTACGTACAGACAGGAGGAAAGAAGAGTACCTAAGAGAGATCATTGGTGAAGTCAACATTTTAATAGTAAGTTAAAGGAGCTGGCAAGGATATTGAGAGCAAAAAACCAGTGGAATGCCTTGTCACTCTTTCTTAGGTGGAAATATAATTTAAGAATTTTTTAGAAAAGTTTGTATAAGAAAACTCCAAGAAGAAAATATAAATTACCTCTAATCTCAATAGTGATTACTACTACTACTATTTTGGTGTCCAAATGTCCAGTTTTTAAAAATTTACTATGTTACATAAATATATAGTTATTTAACTATTTGAGTCCATTACATAATATGGAATCATACTTTACATATTTTTGTAATCTGTTTAACTTCCTTTAATAATAATTGTGACAGTCTTCCTTGTCACTATATATGCTTCTACAAGTTCCATTTTTAACAATTGCTTGGTATTCCAGCAAATCAGTATATCATAATTTAGGTTTTAAAAAACAACTGTTGGAAAACTTTAAAATAGTTTCCTATTTTTCATTATTATAAACAAGTGTTCTTGTAAATAACTCTTACTGCAAATTCGTGATTATTTCCTCAGGATAAATGTCTGAAAGTAGAAATCTTAAGTCAAATAGAATGTAAGTTTTTAAGGTTTTTGCTACAAACTGCCAAATTGTACTCTAGTTTGCTAAAGTTCTTTACAGATCACTAGTTTTCTTTTAGAAACTATTCTTTACATTTAGACTTTAAAGTACTTGTCTGTCTTGCAAGATTTTAAAATTCATTATACAAATAGTAGTTACAAAGGCTCAAATAAAGTTAACTGATTTCATGTATATTCCATTAAAGTCCAAACATTTTTCAATTTCAAATAATAAATAGTGATATGTGCTTAGTGGTCAACGTTTGAATGTTATCAGCTAATAAGGTTTGAAATTGTAAGGATGGGAGAACAATTCCAAAATGTTTTCCATTAACAATTTTTCCAGATATTAGCATTTGGTTAAACCAAGCACTTAAAGGAGTCCGGGATCGCCATGGGAACTCAATAGAAAATGCTCACCTTCTCACTTTGTTTCATCGGCTCTGCAAACTCCTATTTTTTCGAATTCGTCCTATTTTTGTTTTTGATGGAGATGCTCCACTATTGAAGAAACAGACTTTGGTTAGTGTCATCCAATTGTTTTTTTCTTACTGAATTCTTAGAAAGAAAAAAAATTGACAGAAAATTTTTCTTTTTAGAATTTTAGAAACCAAGACTAATTCTGACACATATACAATTTTATTTCAACTGCTTTTTCATTTATCTTGAACAAAAAAACAATTGTTCATTTTTTAAAAGCTTAATTATGAGACTATATTGTGGTTGAAAAGATAAAATTTAACTTTTAAATAAAACTAGCTACTAGAATTCTTACGAATGAGAGTTTTCCCTTAAAAATATTTTCTTAGGTATTCTTCATTTACTCCAATTATGCTGCCATTGCTCAGAGCATTATGGAATACAATTGGGAAATGCCTCCCTGAATCTGAAATTGAATTTTCTCCAGGATAGCAAGCTTTCTTTTAAAGATGAATGGGATTTTTAGGAGCAGTCAATATTATGTGGTGTCAAGTGGTGAATAAAATGTATTATCAAGGAAGGAAATGGGACAAGAACGAATTTCTTTATTTTAAAGGTGGTTAAAAAAATGTTTGAACAGTGTTGTAACTTTGGGATAATTGTGTACCCTCCAAATGATAGCACTCATTTGGATATACAGCTTTTATATGTTGAAAACACCATCTCATCTCACTACCATTGTACCAGACAGATACTGCCTAATTAAATGAAGATATAGGGTAAGAGTAAGGATTTCTAAATGCCTGGGGACATTTGTTGCCTTAGTAAAAGTGTCAGACTTGAATGTTGCAGGTTTTTTTTTTCTTTTAGAAGTATCAGGGATTGAACCCAGGACCTCATACAGGGGAAGAAGGTGCTCAACCACTGAGCCACACCCACTCCCCTTGCAGTTTTTAATTATCAAAGGCATACTCTGCGTCGGGTAGTTTTTGGAAGGATTAGAAAGGAAAATAAAATGTCTTGGTTATTTAACCAGAAGCATAACAACTATTCCAGTTTTTCTCTACTTGGACATTTCTGACAAGATATTTCTATATCTTCTAGGATTTCTTATGACATAATCTTGAATATTGGGGGGCAGAGTTACACATAAGTAATTTATTTTTATAAAAACCAATTAACTTCAATATCAGAAATTTGGCGTAACTGATATTTTAAGGAACAAATTAGTTAACATAATTCCTTTTGGACAGCATTTACTTGATTATATATCACTAAGTTTTAGGCTTCTTGGGGACATTAAATGATATTTAAAGGCAAATTGAAAGTAAATTAATAGTTTCCCAACTATATCGTGTAATAGCCAGTCCAAGTAATATTTTGATGTATATCTGAAGTTACTCATTTAGGCAATTAGGAGGAAATACTAAAGCAAATGTAGTGTGAAAACTCAGACAAAGAAATTCTATGGGAAAGAAAATCACCGAAATATTTTTAGTATACTAAAACCCTGAAGTAAATATTTACATCTTTTCACAGGCTAAGAGAAGGCAAAGAAAGGATTCGGCAGCCAGTGACTCCAAGAAAACTACAGAGCAGCTTTTGAAAACATTTTTGAAAAGACAAGCTATCAAAGCTGCCTTAAAAAGCAAAAGGCAAGAAGATAATTACATTGATTTTAAAGATAAATTTTTAAATTCTTATTTTTGTATTGGATTCCTCTGGTTCCTTTCTCTTAATTTTAACTCTCAACTGAAAATAGAGAGTGAAATAAGCAGGAATAAATAGGATGCCGCTTGACCTGGTAATTTGAAGTGAAAATTCTCTATTCTGTGAGAATCAACTTTGATAATGGGGGAAAAAAATGCTGTAGTGTTGCATTGTGTACATGTTATACTTTTATAATGCTCTTCTTCATGGATACAGTTGAAGCTATGGCTAAGGCACTGTGGAACCACAGTACATTTTCTTTTTGTTCTCTAGGTTGTACTTTTTTTTTCCTTTTTTTTAATTTTTCATTTATTGAAGTATATCACTCATACATAAACATACATAAGCAATAAGTGTATAGTAATAGTTGTGAACTTACAAAACAAACATATATAACATCATACAGGGCTCTCATACCTCACCCTACCACCAATAACCTTGCATTTTTGTGAAACATTTTTAACTAATGATTAAAGAGCATCCTCAAAATATTACTCCTAACCAAAGTATCTTCCATTTGATATATTTTCCCCCAACCCACCCTATAATTATTGTTGTTATTTTTATATCATTTGAATGTGAACATACATAAGCAATAAGTGTATAGTAACAATTGTGAACTTACAAAGCAAAAATGCATAACATCATACAGGGGTCCCATACATCAACCCACCACCAACACCTTGCATTGTAATGAGACATTTGTTACAAATTATGAAACGATATCATCAAAATCTTACTGCTAACTATAGTCCTTATATTTGGTGTATTTTCCCCCCACCTACCCTGTTATTATTTTTTAAATCTATTTTTATGACAGAAGTTGTAAACTTACAAAACAATCATGCACATGTGCAGAATTCCCATACAACACTCCTCTATCAATACACCACACTGTGGTGGAACTTTTCTTACAGATTATGAGATAATATCATCAGATTATTACCAGGTCCATAGCGTACATTTGGCACAATTTTTCCATACTCTCCCATTAGCAACACAGTACATCTTTGGCATAGATGTATGAATATTACATTATTACTGTTAACCACAGTCAATAAGTCATTCCAGTTGTATTTTTCCCGTGCTTCTCCACATTCCCACCACCCTGCAATAGTGATATACATCTGCTCTAGCTCACAAGACACTCTTGCATCTGTAGGTTGTACTTATTTTTCAAAGCAGTGGCCCAGGAAGAGTCATATCAGTGAGGGGAGAAATCCATTGCCAGTGTGTTTTCTCCCTTTTCATCTCTGGGTAGGGTTTGTGTAAACAAGAGATGGTGTTATTAAATGAAAATACTATTTCATATAATCTCTGTTTAAATATACATGTATATTTTAGAGATGAAGCACTACCAAGTCTTACTCAAGTTCAAAGAGAAGATGACATCTATGTTTTACCTCCTCTACAAGAGGAAGAAAAAAATAGGTAAATGTTTAAATATTTAAAATCTTAATTACGGCTGTATTTCCACAGAGGTAAACCTATATATTTTATCTGTATGACAAGGTATGTGGTAATTAATGCATCTGAAATATTGTAATTAATTTTTAATATTTAAAGTCAGTGCATTTGTCTATACCTTTCAGAATATTTTTCAAAAACTGGAATTTTAATTTACTAATACACCTTTGTGTTCTGGTGATTTGTGATGGTTTGTGGCACACATTTTTTTTTCATTCTGAAAAATCTCTGCTAGCACTGTTGATTAAAAATTCTTAAAGACATGAATTTTGCTTTTCCCTTCATTTTAAGCTACACTTACTGTCTCTACTGACTTCTCAGTACGATAATGGCTCAATACCACCACATTAAAAGATTGTCATATTGCTTCCTTTTTGTTAAGTTCAGTGGAAGCTTTTCAGTTCTTAGCTTACTTGACTTTGTGGCACCATTTAACAGTGCTACTGTACTGTCCTGTTTTCTTGGTGCCTCTTTTGCTCATCTTTTTTTTCAAAAGCTCCTTTTTGGACTCCTCTTAATTATTATAGGCTTCTGTGGTTGAAGTGAAAGTGGAGCACTAGAAACCTTGACAGGTTGTTTATACCTCCCACCCACTCCCATTACTTTCCCAGGGGCTCCAGAGGCCAAATAACATTTAAAGAACCCCAATTCTCTTTATCTCCATTGACACCACCCTAGATTAGTTCACCATCTTTTACCTAGGTTAATGTAATAGCTTCCAAACTTCTTTCTCTGTCTTTGTTTTTGATCTTACCCTTTGGCAAATCCAGTATCTGCTCTGCACTGTAGAATCTATTTTAAAAAACAAATCTGATATTGTCATTCCTTGTTTAAAACACTTCCTAGCGTCTTTCTTTAGGATAAAACTTCAACCCCTTAATTTGACTTTTGAATCTATTACTTGCTTCTACAGTCTCATTTCTTCTCTCTTCACCCCATCCACACACAGGCTTTTTCCCCTTGTTTCCAGATATTTATAGAACATAGTTCCTCTGCCCGAAACACTTTTCTCCATGAAACTCCCTCATACCCTATAACCAGACCCCTCACTTTTTCATGGCTAACTCCAAGAGATGTAATCAGAAGAAATTCCAGGAAGTTTTTATGCTTTCCAAATTGGGATGAGGTAACTCTCTCTATGGCACCATTAGCAACCTGCTCTTCCCCTGTCATGGTAATTATTAAATTTTATTGTAATTTGTTACTTATCTGGGCCCCCCACTAGACTGTAAGATCAGTGATGGCAAAAATCTTGCTGACTTACTCACTCACGTAACCTCTATAACTAGCAGCACCATGTATTCAAGACATATTTTTGTAAGGGATATTTTAACTGTATGCTTGACTTTCAGTTCAGAAGAAGAGGATGAAAAAGAATGGCAAGAAAGAATGAATCAAAAACAAGCATTGCAGGTATTTAAATAACTTTTAAATTATTTAATTTTTAAATATTTTTAAAAATTTTAAATAATTTTTGAATTATTATGTTTTGAAGGAATGTATTCTATTTGAAAGGAATGACATGAAAATGAATGATTTTTAATGATTTAGTATGAATTTATAACAGTTCCTGATAAAAAGTAGACAATGACTTCTTTATTTATGTATATGCATGTGTATGTATGTATGTAATAAAATATACATGCACCCAGACATATATATATAGAATTTGCTATTACCTATGTCTATATTATCCCAAATAAGCCAAGCCATTTTGTTTTACAACCAACCAATCAATCAATAAGTAAATAGCAAGTAAATAAGTGAGTAAATAAATAAAAGTAAAGATCTGCTTGTGTAGAAATTATAGGAAACATAGTACCCATAAATAAGTTCTAGTAGCATTTTGG
This sequence comes from Cabassous unicinctus, assembly GCA_029593785.1. Taxonomy (NCBI): domain Eukaryota; kingdom Metazoa; phylum Chordata; class Mammalia; order Cingulata; family Chlamyphoridae; genus Cabassous; species Cabassous unicinctus. The sequence continues at coordinate 11,814 of JAQZBX010055181.1, read as the reverse complement.
AATATTTTATTCCATTCTTTTTTCCCCTTTTCTGTATAGCTGAATGTATGTGTGTGTGTGTTGATGTGTATGTGCATTTGGGTATATCTATATGTATGCATATCCATGTACATGTATTTGTGCATATATTTCAGTTATCTATTGCTATATAATGACTCACTCTCAAAGTTAGTGGCATAAAATAACTATTTCATCAGATTATTTTCATCTCGTGATTTTGGGGGTTTGCTGAGCTCAGCTAGGTAGTTCTCTCTCCAGACTCCCATGCAATTTTAGTCAGACTGTAGCTGTGGCTGGAGTCACTTCAATGACTTCCTCATTTGCATGCCTGGCATTTGACTGCTGGATGTCGGCTAGGCCTTCATGTGGGCTGTCAGCCAGAACACTTGCCTGTGGCCTGTACTACATGTGGCTTGGGCTTTTTCACAGCATGGTGGCTGTGGTTTATTCTCCAAGAATAAACATTCCAGGAGAAACCATGTTGCCTTTCTAACCTAGCCTTGGAAGTTGTACATATATCCCTTTTACCTTATTCTGTTTGTTAGGAGCAAGTCACCAAGGGCAGTCCTAGTTAAGGGGCAAGGAATTAGATGGGAAAAGTGTCAAAGAGTTTGTGGACATGTTTTAAAACCACCACCACCATAAATATTTTAGCAAATAACATTTTTACTTATTGAGGTTGTACTGTATATACAAGTTTTTTAAATAAACATTTTTAAAGTTTCTTAGCATAGGCTATAACATTCTTTGATTCCCAAATTCATTATTTCTTGTTTACTTGTGTTATTTTCATACATCTAGTAGAACACCTCTGAACTAAAATCTAGAATTCCTTAACTTATAGAAGTTCTGCATGCATGTTGTTACTGCAAGTTTATAGTAATCTTGATTAACAGCATGGACCTTATAGTCAGTATGACCTGCATTTAAGTCCAAGCTCTGTTGTTTGTTAGCTGTGTGATCTTGGGCAAATTAATTCGCTTTTTCATGGCTTTGTCTTTTTTTGTAAAACAAAATAATGATATCTTCCTTATAGGGTTGATGGGAGGATTAAATGAGATAAAGCTTGGGAAGCTTGGAGCAGTATGACTGGGCTGCTGAAAGTGCTGGTTTTTACATATACAACCAGTATACATACATCAGGCAACCAAATTGTGTTGTTTTATCTTCTATAATAATGAAGGGTTAAAAGTAATTTTGCTAATTAGTTAAAATGTAGCGAAGGTTTGCGCTTTTCTGTGTCTGGGAAATTTCTCACTTTTAATTTCATTTATTATTTCAGGTTAAGAGTTAAACAAAACTAATAATGAAGAAAATTAAAAATACTGTTCAAACTCATAAGGCTCCATTCTTGCTATAGGGCCTTTGTACTTGCTGTTCCTTCAGCCTGGGATGTTCTAACCTGGATCATTGCATGGCAGGCGCATTGTTGTCATTCAAGTCCTTGTTCAAATGTTATCTTTTTAGTGAGATCTTTTCTATCAAACAATATTTTTCTTTTTCCTTTTCTCCTAATTATTCTTATCAGATTAACCTTTATTTTTGTCAAAGCACTTATCGTTACATTGTTAATTTGTTTATTATTGTATGCCTTCTTCCACTCCTAAGACTAGGAACCTTATTTGGCTTAATCACCACAGTACCCTAGCATCCAGAATAGTGCCTGGCACATTAGAGCTGCCTGGTAAATACTTTTTCTTTTGAATGAGTGAATGAGTGAATGGATACATTTCCTAATCTGCCGCTTCTTTATTGCAAATTATGTAGAACTGTGTTTTCAGTGTAAGCACAATAAATATTTTCCAGGTTGAATGGATTTAAGTGTATGCAATGTAAATTCCGTTGTGTTATGTTTTATTCTTTACAGGATCAGTTCTTTCATAATCCTCATGCAATAGATATTGAATCTGAAGACTTCACCAGCCTGCCCCCCGAAATAAAGCATGATATCTTGACTGATATGAAAGAATTTACCAAGCGAAGAAGAACATTATTTGAAGCAATGCCCGAGGTAAAATATACAACTGTACATTAACATTACTTTTCAAGTTAGAACTAAGAACTTTAGAATTTTTCACTAAAAAGAACAGAAAATGATAAGCATTATTTATAAAATATGTTGGTTTCCAGTAAACAGCATTTGTGTTATCTCAGAGAGCCTATGAAACATCACATATTTATGAGTTTGAACTTCCAATAACACTTCCTTAAGGAAGTCATTCTTGACTTTCCACCCAAGATTAGGTCTTGTCTTCTGCTATATGTTCTCTTAGCACCTGGTGGCATCTCTTTACTTAGCATAATTAGTTGGTTTACCACACCACAATGTGCTTATCTTGCTCACCTCTGCATTAGTAGCAACTAGCTCAATATTTTTCCCATAGTAAGCACACAGGGTATTGCTATTGGTTCAATTCTCAGGCTACCTCTCAAGAGCTATTTTAACCCAAAATATGTGTTGTCTGTAGAACAGTAACAGTAACATAGAATCTAATCACAATGGAAAAATATGCTTTAACTTGAAGTTGCAGGCACATCTTCTTCTGATTCAGCCCTGGCAGTACAATCAAATCTCCCCCCTCCCTTTCCCTTTCTTTGGACAGTGATATTAAGGCTCCCTGAATTCGGAGCATCTGAAGGTGGCTCCCACAGACACAGAAAGAAGAAACAGGAATGGTGTGTGGAGTTGGGTTTTGTTGAGCATGTCTCCTGATCATGCTATACCATTAATTTCTCACTTTCTTTAGTTAGTGAATGAGTTTTGTTTCCTTCTCTTGCTACCACCTATTATTTCCAACATAGTTCTTCTTTAACCCACTGTAGAACAGAATATAGTTTTACAGCATTATTATCCTTTATGACAGTGTTTTTCTCCCTACAGACTTTTGCACATTTTAAACATTGCTACCACAATATGAAAAAAGCAGGAAGTATATCTTTTCCCATCATTCTCTTCTATTTTCCACTTAATATGTGAAGATAGGAAAATACTAAGGTGCATATAAGTGGGTTTGTGCATATGTTCTTGGGTTTTTGAGTGTACAAAGGACAGAGTAGATTTATTATCATTTCAGAGGAAAAGCCCAGGCTCTCTATCAGACATTTTATTTATTCAGTGTTAATGAATACTTGGGTGGCACTTGAGGAAATAGAATTTGGATTATATAGTCAATATATATATAATGATTTACTCTATTTTCTTTCTGCCGCCACATTGTCTCTCGGGTTTGTACACTGTTGGGTAGTATGGGGTAACAACTGAGTTGGCTCTGTAATTTTGATAAAGTAGAGAAATTCTAAGTCATAGCAGATTGGAACTTTGTATCAACTGTACATCGTCAAATGTAATATTGATAATGATAGTGATGGTAAGTTATGATAGTAATAGTAATGATTATAATATTAATAGAAGCAATATAGTGTAACGGTTATCAACCTGCTTTTGATCCCAGGTCTACCATTAATTAGCCATCTAACTCTAGGGAGGTTACTTAACCTAGTTAAGTTTCAGTTTATTCATTTGTAGAATGGCAAATATTTGTTTCATAGGCTGGTTGTGAGAATAAAATGAGATAGTATATGTAAAAGCACTTGAAAGCATTGTCCTGTACACGGGAAATACATTATAAATGTTAACTATTGTTGCTTATAATTATAATTGTTATGATTTACTATATTGTGTATCTTTTATGAGCCAAGGGCTGTGTTTACTTGCGTACTTACTTGCATTTTAGAATATTGGCTATCTGTTAAGCCATAATCAAAATTTGACAGTGACTTGCATGCAAGATGGTTAACAAATGTTTTTTGTATAAATGATGAAATCATAAATGGTGTCTAATTTCTTTTGCCTAAAAATTTTTTTTAAAGATTATTCTTTAAAAAAGCAGGCATTTAAATTTTACTTTAATATGAAAACACTACCAATGAAAAACCAATTGCTCTTTGTCCCTTTGGGGAAAGGCAATGAAAATATAGTAATATTATCTTTCTAAAATTTTTAAAATCATTTTATTTATTTTGCTTTTAGAAGTCCAATGACTTTTCACAGTATCAACTCCAAGGCTTGCTTAAAAAAAACTATCTGAACCAGCACATAGAAAATGTACAAAAGGAAATGAATCAGCAACATTCAGGGCAAATCCAAAGGCAATATGAAAATGAAGGAGGCTTTTTGAAGGAGGTAGAGTCAAGAAGAGTGGTTTCTGAAGACACTTCACATTATATCTTGATAAAAGGTATCAGGCTTCATAATTCATTTGATGGTTAAAATCCAAAAATATATTATGTTTCTGAATTGTACAAATTACCCCCTGCATAATAATAATTAAGTATTACTTTGTAATAATAATTGTACCGTGCTATTAATGGATTAATTTCTATCATGCCAACCCATTTTTAAGGAATTAACTCTTAGTTGGTAATTAAGCGAAAATGTATAATTTTATTTATGAGAGCCACTATTCCCTTAGTCATCCTACTAGTAGTATATCATCTCACTATAAAACTATGTAATAAGAAGTGTTTTAATTTTTCTTAAGGTATTCAAGCAAAGAAAGTTGCAGAAGTAGATTCAGAGTCTCTTCCTTCTTCCAGCAAAGTACATAACATATCTTTTGACATGAAGTCATCTCCATGTGAAAAAGTGAAGCCAGAGAAAGAGACTGATGCTACCCCTGCTTCTCCAAGAACCTTACTAGCTATGCAAGCTGCCATGCTGGGAAGTAGCTCAGAAGAGAAGTTGGAGAGTGAAAATAAAAGGCAATACGATGAGAAGACTCCATCTGCTGCTATAGATGAAGGCTCTGTATCACCAAGGACTCTCATAGCTATTCAGAAAGCTCTTGATGATGATGAAGAAATAAAAGTGCATGCTGGGGACAGTGTGCAGATGGGAGAGTCAAGAGCGAAGAAACTGCTTATGAACAGTTCTGATGAGGAAGATGATAAAGGAGTTAATGTTAGAGATGAAAAAGGAATGCTGTTTACAATAGTACCTCATTCATCCAGTGAGAACTTTGTAAAGGAGAATGTGACCAGCACTGAAAATGATAAAGACCTGAAAGACTCAGCTCATTTTTCAAATACTGTCATTTATCAAGGCAGTGAATCTAGTGTTCAAAAAGAACAAACATCATTTATTCACACAGTGGATGAAGCCCTTCAGATAAGTGATGAATCTACGATTAAGGATAGAAAAGAACCAATTCCTTTAGAAGATACAGTGGTTATAGAGAGTAGTGTGCCTGGGCTCCAAAATGGAAAAGAACTGACACCAATATCTTCAACAAGTACAATTATTGTATCAAGACAGGAAACATGTACCAATGTTCTTGAGATACAAAAAGATCTTTGCATATCTGAGAGTAAATATTCCTCTGTTCTTTTAAGTGGTGATGAAACAGAATGTGAAAAATATCATGCTTCTGAAGTCATTGGCACTCTCAGTTTGCAAGAAATGAGAAACACAGTAAGTTTACCTTCAGAGGCCCTAAGTAACCTAGAAAATGTGGTATCATTTACTACTAAAGAACATGAGAATTTTCTGAAAACCAATCAAGAAAGTGAGGCTATTGAATATGCAGGCCAGAATTTAATATCAGTTACAAAGTCCAAGGAACCAATGGAAATGTACTCTGAAGAAAGTGAATCTGATGGTAGGTGCTTAAACTCTTTTAGAAATATAGCATGGTAGAATTTCATATCTTTAGGAACTGAGAGATCCTTTAGTCCATTTCCCACTTTTTACAGATAATGAACCAGGGGAGGGAGTGCCTTATTTGGAGAAGGTAAGGGTGAGTTTCCCTTCAGTTTTTGTTTTGATTTTCTAACTTTTTATTTTGAAAATTGCAAACTTAAAAAAGTGTTGAAAGATATTACCAAAAAACCTCTGATTCCATCACCTAGTATCTCAGCTGCTAACATCTTACCACATTTGCTTTATTAGTCTCTTTCTCTACATGCACACACGTGCACATACAAATACACACATATGTACACACACATTAATTTTTATTCCTGGTGTCTGTCACATTTTTCTACTCTGAAGTTGCTGTTTTCCCTTTGTAATTAATAACTATTTTGTGGAAATATATTTTGGGAGTTATGTAAATATGTTGTTCCTAAACATACTTTGACCCACTTGTTTTAGTATCCGTTGATGATTTTTGCTTGAATTATGATGGTTGCCAAATGGTGATTTTCTAATTGCATCATTCCTTATACATTTATTAGTTGGCATCATACTATAAGGAAGATCTTTCCCTTCTTCTCCATTTATTATTTTTTTATGTCAGTGTGGACTCATGGATTTCTCTTTTACCCTGTGAGTTATAATCTGATACTATCATAATTTATTTTGTTGCTCAAGTTGTCCTAGCTTTGTCCAAGGTGTCTCCTATGGCTTTTCACAATTCCCCTTTGTTTTTTGAGCATTTCTTTACTTTCTGGCCAAGATGTTTCAGGTTTATCTTGTAATATCCCTGTCCTGGCTCTGGAACCAGCAGTTTCAGTAAGAAGCTCTGGTTCGTTTTAATGGAGCATGGTATTTAGAAACCAAGATCTGGGCACTGGGTGTGCTCATTGTTACTGGAGTGTCATTGCTTTAGCCTCTGAGTAACTGAACTAGGAAATATATGTATGTTTATACACAAACACGTACACATGTCTGTATTTATTTCTATGTCCATCTCTACTAAAATTCATGAGTTCACACTATCTCCAGTTCCAGTCCAACATAACCAAGTTCATTCTAGTGCTCCCCCCACCCCTTCCTTTGCATAATATCCTTTTCTAATAGTGAGAAACTTTACTCTTATTAGCTTCAATATATTTACTTACTTGTTGATTCTCTCTCTCTATGTAACCAATTTTCCTGATCCCACTCACCTTCTTCTTGGTCATGGGTTCCTCCTTGATTCTAGTCCCCTGTCCATTATAGCCCCAGCCACCTCTTCAGTCCTCATTACCTCCCCAGTCCCAGCTGGCCAGCCCTCATCAGTCCTCAGTACCTGAAGGGAATGAAGGGAACCAATAAATATTTTTTAAAGAAAAGAGAAGGGAAGGAAATAGAAGAGGAAGAGTTTCTCCTGAGTAAAGTCAAAGCTTTATTCTTTACTATGTTAATAGTGAAATAGCATAAAAACATTTTTTAATGACTTCCATGGTTGTTTACATGTATTGCTGCATACCCTGATAGCTCTCCTTTTTGAATTTTTAAATATTAGTTAGCTTAGCACATATTTGCATATTTTCTAATAAGTAAATCTCAGAAAGCGTTACTAATTTCGAAGACAGTGCCAATTTATCAGCTTGAAAAGACTTGTTTTGAAGTTTCAGGCATTTGTTATTAAATTTATTTAATAGTAATAACTTGTCCAATGTTTTCTATTTTTTAAAAATCTTTTTAGTGTAAACATTTTTCAGGATAATTTAAATGTTTCAGCAGTAGATAAAATGACCTCTTTTTCTGATACAGGAAGTTTCATTGAAGTGGACAGTGTAGTCAGTAATAATGAACCTCAAACTGAATTACATGAAGCTTCTAAACCTCCCTCTGAACAAGGTGAAAATCCATTTGCTTTAGAGGAACTGGTAGACACTAAGAAGGAAGTTGCCACTGGTGACGTCGAGAGCCTTCAGAGAGAAAACTCTGAAATCGAAGACTCGGATATTGAGCCACATGAAGAAGCTGAAAAAGATGCAGAGGATTTATTCAATGAATGGCAAGATATTAATTTGGTAATAATGTAACATTGTGCTTTAACTGCTTTAACTTATTAAGAAAGACAAGTTAAGTAGCTTTTGAGTTTTAAGGCATTTTAAGGATGAATATTAGCAATTTATATGCATTTTATTCTTGGTGATGGCTCCTTTTTTGTGAAGGTTTCTCTCTGGGATACTGTCATTTAGTGAGAGAACTCTAAATATATTACAGATCTTGCTCAGAAATCCAAGTGAAATACTTCATAAGGAGAGAAAAAGTTTATTGGTCAGATTAAATGCAGGCTTTTGTAACATACTTAATTGGATTAGTAATATAATAATCTACAAATGAAATTATTATATAGGAGGAGATGGAAACTCTGGAGAGCAACCTTTTAACACAACAGAATTCATTGAAAGCACAGAAACAGCAGCAAGAACGGATTGCTGCTACTGTAACAGGACAGATGTTTCTGGAAAGCCAGGTAGGTTTACTCAACCTTGGGCCTTCTTTAACAATGCCTATTGAAAGTTTTGCTTAATCTGATACCTCCAGTGAATGCATTGGATACCTTGTTTAAGCACTGTTCCCACTTCTGTATCAAGGCCAGTTAATGTATTTCAGTAGGGGTCATTGTGTATCTGTAACTCTTCAGGAACTTCTTCGCCTGTTTGGCATTCCCTATATTGAGGCTCCTATGGAAGCAGAGGCACAATGCGCCATCCTGGACCTGAGTGATCAAACTTCTGGAACCATCACTGATGATAGTGATATTTGGCTATTTGGAGCACGGCACGTCTATAAAAACTTTTTTAGTAAAAACAAGTTTGTAGAATATTACCAATATGTGGACTTTCACAATCAATTAGGTAAGACTTCAAAGAATGATTACTTTCTGAAATTTGCATTTAGAATTTAGAATTTTAAATTCTTTCTTTCCAAGGAACTAATATGAATTAGTGGAAATGGTAGGTCTATACAAGTTTCTATATAATTGATATTTTGCCTATTTAGAGAAAAGTATTTTTTAAATTAGAATTAAGAAATTAAAATCTAAGTCTCTTTAGGCATTTTCTGCAGTTTAATCATCTGGTTGGGAAGCGACTGGTTAACCTGAGAACTCCAGAGTGAAGCTAAAGATGGTAGAGATGAGAAACAGGTGGACAACACTTGTACTGGAATCATGAACCTCATTGTTCTGTTGGTGTTTCTGGGACTGATCATTCATTCTTTCAGTCATTCAACAAATATATATTGAGTGACTCCTATGTGCCAGTTGCTGTTCTTGGCAGTGGGGGTACAGTGGAAAATAAAACAGTCTAGTAGGGAAACAGTTACGAAACAAATACCTAAATCTTAATATGACAGTTGGTAGTATGTGCCATATAGAAAAATAAATCAGTAAAGGGAGAGAGAAATTGACTGGGAATGTAGTGCTGTTTTAAATAGCATGGTGGTCAGGAAAACTTTCTAATAGGTAACTTTGGGCAGGGGTTTGAAGGAAATGAGAAGCAGATATCATGGAGATGAGAATGTCAGACAAAGAGACTAGTGCAAAGGATCTGAAGCAGAAGCTTGCTTGGTGTATTTTAGGAAAGCAAGGAGGCCAGTGTGCATGCAACACAGTGAATGAGGAGGAGAATGGCAAGAGTTGAGGTTAGAGATGTAGGGGGAGGGCAAAATCAAGTAGGGTTTAGTGTGTTATAGAAAAGATTTGTGGGTGGATTGGGTGTGTGATGTGAGAGAAGGAGAGGTTGTGAAAGTCAAAGATGACTCCAAGTCCTGAGCAATAAGTGAAATGAACTTGCCATTTAATAAATGAGGGAGGTTGTGAAAGGAGCAGATGGAGTAGGGGAGTAATGAAGAGTTCAGGCTTGGACATGTAAAATTTGAAATGCTCTTTGGATATTCAGGTGGAAATGTTAGATTGGGTAGTTGGATATATGAGGAGGGACCCAGGCTGGATATCTAAATTTGGGGGTCAATGTACATTTAAAGCTGGATGCCACTTTCAAAATCTTGACAGAACATAAAGAAAAGAATCTATTTTCAAATAGTAAAAAAGAAATACCGTTGGATGGGGAAATATATATATAGTTTTTGCTTTTACAGGATTGGACCGGAACAAATTAATAAATTTGGCCTATTTGCTTGGAAGTGATTATACAGAAGGAATACCAACTGTAGGTTGTGTAACAGCCATGGAAATTCTCAATGAATTCCCTGGACATGGCCTGGAACCTCTCCTAAAATTCTCGTAAGTTCTTAATTTCATTAATTCACATGTTTATTTAACCACCCAAATTAACAAATGGAACTATTATTTGCATAATGAAATGTCACAAATTATTGTTCATTGAGAAAATAGAGGGTTGGGGTTATGAAAGTTTGTCCCCCACCACCCCCTTTTAGTGTTGATGGACTTATCCTAGTTCAAAGGTACAAAGCCCAGTCCTGTGGAATTTCATGAGTGTAGAAGTTGCCATGTCATTTATTCAAACATTTATTGAGTAGCTGAGCTATATATCAGTCATTGTGCTAGCCTTAAGAATAAGAAAGATGAATAAGTCATAGACTGTGCTCTCAACCTCTTGCAGGTTGGGGAGTGGGGTAGATGTGATGAAGAAGCAAACATAATTTTACTTCTGTTTGTTGAGTGTTCTAAAAAGACGGCTGCCAGATAGGGATGTAGAAATATAATGCCATGAACTTTATATCCAGTACTGCTGACCCTTATTTTTTTTCTTCACTGTGTTTGTTCTGTGATAGATTCATTGGTGGAATCTTGTTCCATCTAGAATCCACAATTGTTCTGTACTTGGAGTACATGTTTCAATTTTGGAGGTTCTAAGATGATAATAGTATGACTATGTTTGTGAATGTAGTTCTTAAGATTTTCCCTTGATAGCATCTTTTTAAAAAATATATATGTGTGTGTGTGTGTATATATATAGATATATATATATATATATATAGTTCATATACCATAAAATTCACCCTTTCAAAGTGTACAATTCCAAGGTTTTTAGTGTTTTCACAAGTTGTTATATGGTACATTGTAAACATCAATTTGTCATGAGATATTATTTAGCAGTAGTTGATATGATGATTCAGTGATGTTCTCTCCCCTTATATTCCCTGTGTTGGAAAAATTCTGGGATGTTCTGGCCTGCAGAATCAGTGAATAGAATTAACAATTAAATACAAAATTGCTTTAATGATTGACATTCTCCAACCTTAGCACACATAATAGTGTATTTTGTTCTATGCTTTCTTTCTTTCTCTTCATACTTTTATTATTGTTGAGGAAACTCACATTCTGGAGGTAAGTTATTAGGTAACTCATAGATCATGGTTTGTAAATATCGTTAAGAACTACAAATACTTTAAAAAATAACTTTGTTATATAAATAAAAAATAGAAAATGATAAAATATGGATTAAAAATGATTACAGTTAACATTTAGGTTTATGTAATTTTAGACTTTTCTATGCACATGTATGCTCATGTATATTTATACATATATACATGTTACTATATTCATGTTTTTGTGTATATATGTATACTTTTAGAAAACAAGAATGGAATGATGTTGCATATATTTTTATGTTACCTGTAATTCATTTGGTGATAGAACGAAGTGTATTATCAGCATTGTATTTTCTTTTTCATATAATAAACTTTATTTTTAAAGAAGTTTTAGATTACAGGAAAATTACATTGAAAGTATAGGGGATTCCCCTATACCCCACCTCCTCCCCCCTCATATTTTTCCCTATTAGTAACATCTTACATTAGTGTGATGTACAATGTTACAATTGTTAAAATTGATGAGGGAAGCGGGTGTGGCTCAATGGATAGAGCTCCCGTTTACCATATGGGAGGCCCTGGGTTCGCTTCCTGGGGCCTCCTTGTGAGGGCAGGCCGCCGGCCCGCCAGCCCGCGCGGCGCGGTAGGCTGATGCAGCAAGACCTCACAGCAGGAAGCGGGTGTGGCTCAATCGATAGAGCCCCCGTTTACCATGCGGGAGGCCCCGGGTTTGCTTCCCGGGGCCTCCTTGTGAGAGCAGGCCGGCCCGCGCGGCGCGGTGGGCTGATGCAGCAGGACCT
>JAQZBX010055180.1:0-18484 GCA_029593785.1 Cabassous unicinctus | reverse complement strand
AATATGTCCGAATCATAGTAAAATCCAAGTTTGGCTTCTATCATAGTGGAATAAATACAAAATAAGTTTTCTTGCATGTTTGGCAAGAGGAACAACCATCTTGCAGAATTAGGTAATTTCTCTTTCTCTTGGGATCTGATTGTAGCACAAAGCAACTGATATGCATTTAAAGAAACAATAGAAATATTCATACCCACTCATGGAAAAATACATATTCAAAAAAAAACTGTTTTGAACATAAACATGCATTACTTAAAATAAGTATATCATTTGTTGTCAAATATCTCTGACATTTATTTTTACAAATTGTTCTTTCATGGGCTCACAGATACTTTTCCCCAAGGTGAATGCCAGATAGAAGTATATTTGAAATAGATTTTATTTGCGTCAGTTTATTTTCTTCTACAGTTGTCAAATGGAAGGGGAAATAAATGTTCCAAAGAGCATAATTATATTCCACAAAGAGTAAAGTTGATATAATTATTAATGACAGAATCACATTTGAGCACAGGTCTGCTGAGCCCGATTTTACCTTTTTTTTTTCTTGTTGTGATTTTAAAAGTGCTAGAAGAAGCTTCTGGTTAACTGACAACTGCCTGGATCATAAGTAACTGGACATAATGAAGATTTACAGATCAATAGTTGTAAAACAGACTAGAGTCTTATATTTCATGAAATCATGAGAGAATATTGAAGTAGCTTCAAATGTGGGTTAGTGGAAATTGCACCTACAGTACAATCTTAGCCATGGCAAATATTTCCAAAATCTCTTCTCTAACAAAAAGAGAAAAGCATAGATTGAATAGTGGAAAATTATATTTTTAGTAGTCAAAAAATTTGAAAAGGTATGAGGAAGAAAAACAAAGAGGCACTAGGTAAAATTTCACAAAAAATAGCATGCAACCAGTGGGAAATGTTTTGAATTTAGTATATTTTAGGTCCTCCAGTATTTCTCTTTTCTCATCACAGTTTCTCTACCATAATAATTTTTTTCTTTTTGTTTTTAGACCTCTTGGGCTAATTTTTCTAAACCTATAGAAATTCTCTAACAAAAATACCTTTTTAGTGTTATAATACAGTATACCAACTAGATCTATTATAAGAACCTGAAGCACACACAAATTAATTAAACCTTAATATTTGTTCTATAATCCCTCATTATTATCCCATATTTATTATGAACATGCTTCTAATTCTTTATATGTCTGTCTTTGCTTATTTTATAAGCTGCTCAAAAGAAGAACCATGTCTTAATTATATTTATATTTCTAGTGCAGAGCAGTGTTATTGGTACCAAGAAATTTATTAATGTACGGTTTGTGATTCAATATGTCTCTGGTAAAATCCATGATATTTTCAAAATCAGTGCTTTCTTTTATTTGTTTCACTATATTTTTATCCAAATAAACATCAGTGAATCGTTTGGGTTGTATAGAAGTTCCACCTCTGAACCAAATATCTGTTCTTTTTTTTCTCTATTTGATTAGTATATACTTAGAGGAAAACACATAGAAGTCAAAACACAAAAACTGCATGAAGTGGAACTGAAAGGAGTTTTCTTCACTTAGCGAACCTTGAAAAATTAGGAGAAATCTACTCTCTTTTTCTATCATGTAAGCTAACTTCAGCAAGTCAAGTAAAGATCATTCCAGATTAGTTCTCCTTGGAATTACTCATAGCTCAGTTTATGCAAGTGGAAATGATGCAAATAAATATTTAAATAATGTGTTAAGCAAGCATGTGCCTAAATAATTCATTTTCCACTTTAAACATATGCTTTCATATAATTCATGTTTGAGAATTGTATAATATATTTAGAATGCTTTGATAAATATTTTATACTTAAGATGAAAAAAAATTTTGCTTTAACCCTTTGCTTTTAAAAGCATTAGAAGGAGAGGAACAAATGCAATGTACTTTTTTTCCTGATCAAAAACCAATGCCAGGAGTTCTGGGAAGATGACATTGGAGTAGGCAGGCAGGGCTCAACTCTCTCACAAATACAATGGAGAAAGGGCCAAAAGCTGTCAAAGGAAAATGTTCTGGGGGGCAGCAGACCAGTACAGTGCTACACAACTCCCAGGAGGGTGAGGGACAGAGAGATAAAGAACCCAATAACAAACATGAATTACTAACCCCCTGTGGCAGCTTGAAAGAACTACCCCCACCACCAAGATATTATGCTAGGATAAAACCTATGGCTCACTGTAGCTGACTGAGAGGGGAACAGAGGTCTCCTTCCCTGTCAGCTGTTACAAGGGAAAAGGGAAGAGGAGTCAGGGGTTTCTCTTCAGTGAATTTGGCCAGCAGAAACCACTTTAAATCTCAGCTTTGGCCAGACTAACACACATGAAATCCAGGATTGAAGAGAACACCTCCATGGAAAGTTACGTCAACGAGCTCCATCTGCTGGCCAGTTTGGAAATTGCTTAGAGTAAAACTGCTTTTAACACTCTCTTAACCCAAACTCTTGGTGGAAAATCTGCACCCCATCAGTGAGTTCCTGACTGGATTTTCATAAATTAACCTGGGCAATATTAAAGACTTAAAATAAGTTGAAACAAAGATCAAAGAAGAGCTGTGAAAAAATAACAATAGATAAGAGAGAGAAATTGGCCATCAGAGTAAATTCACCAATATATTCAGGTGCCTACACATCAGCAAAAAATTACAATCCATATTAGGAAACAGGATGAGATTGCCCAGCCAAAGGAACAAACCAAATATCTTGATGAGATATAGGATTTAAGATGATTAATCAATGATAATCACACAACTTTCCTATATCAATTCAAAAAATTGAAAAAAAAATATGACAAAAGAGATAAAGGATATTAAGAAGACACTGAGGGAGCATAAAGAACAATTTGAGAACCTGCAAAGAAAAGCAACAGAACTTATGGGAATGAAAGTCACAATGGATGAGATTAAATACATATTAGAGGCACATAAGTGCAGATTTAAATTGCTCAAAGACAGAATTAGTGATTTTGAAGACAAAATCTGAACTGGAAAAGACAGGAGAACAGAAAGGGAAGCGAATGGAAAAAATGGAACTTATTCACAATGTGAAACACAAAAACACATATTATTGGTGTCCCAGAAGGAGAAGAGAATGGAAAAGTAACAGAGTGACTATTTGAGGAAATAATGACTGAAAACTTCCCAACCATTACAAAAGACATAAATATCAGTATCCAAGAAGGACAATGTACCTAAAACAGAATATATCCAATCCAAATAGACCTACTGGAGATACCTACTATTAAGAGTGTCAAATATCAGAGATAGAGAGAGGATTTTGAAAGAGTAAGAGAAAAGCAAACATCACATACAAGGGAAACTTGGTAAGACTAAGTGCTGACCTCTTATAAGAAACCATGGAGGCAGACGAAGATAGTGGTATATTTAAGTCCTTGAAAGAGAAAATTTGCCAGCCAAGAATTCTGTATCTGGCAAAACTGTCCTTCAAAAATGAGGGTGAGTTCAAAGTCTTCACAGACAAACAAAAACTAATAGAAAATGTTACCAAATGACCAGAATTATAAGAGTGGGTAAAAAGAGTGCTACAGCCTGAAAGGAAAAAACAAGGATGAGAAACTTGAAGAAGAGTGTAGAAATGAAGATTAAGAAGGGTAAATTAAAGTGTAAAAAGATAAACAATAGTAACATATGAAAACAGAAAGCCAAAGGACAAAATGGATGAAATAAATAATGCTTTTACAATAATAACATTGGATATTAAATTTTTGAATTCTCCAGTCAAAAAACATAGACTAATAGAATGGATTAAAAAAATATGAGCCAGAGGAAACCCCATGTCTCTAGAGTGGCTGTAGCCTGTGAGCTGTGAGATCCAGGGACAGAATCTCAGCCTTGCAACTGCCTCCACCCAGAGACTGCTAAGCCCCCTTTGTCCGCAGCCACCTATTCTGGACACAGAACATCAACATCAGATGTTTTGAGAATACACAGACAAAACTGAGACCAAGCCAAGAGATATCTGCATTGATGGACTGTCTCTTTTGGAAAAGTTCTTGATCTCCAATGCCTCATAAGCAGAAAGCAAAGTCTTCTATTTGAAAATGAAAGGGACTACTATTGTTACTTAGCTGAGATTGCTGCTGGTGATAACAAGAAAGGGATTGTGGATCAGTCACAACAAGTGTACCAAGAAGTATTTGAAATCAGCAAAAAGGAAATGCAACTAACACATCCTATCAGATTGAGTCTGGCCTTAACTTTCTGTGTTCTATTATAAGACTCTGAATTCCCTGGAGAAAGCCTGCTCTCTTGCAAAGACAGCTTTTGATGAATCCTTTGCTGAACGTGATACATTAGGTGAATAGTTATACAAAAACAGCACATTAATAACGCAATTGCCGAGAGATAACTTGATATTGTGGATGTTGGATTCGCAAGGTGATGAAGGTAAAGCAGGAGGAGGGGAAAATTAACTGACCTTCCAAACTTTGTCTGCCTCATTCTAAAATTTACACAGTAGACCATTTGTCATCTTGCTGTCCCACAAATAATTTTTATTTACCATTTATGACAGTTTATGTTACTTCTACTGGAATTTCTGTATTTCCCATGTTTTTTTTTTTTTATGTTTTATATTAAGGGAGTAGAGCCAGTTAACCTTTAGGGAATATTCTGTTCTCACTTTGAGGTGGCCAATATGGGGATGTGGAATTTTTATACTAGTTATAAATGTTTGGCTTAGTACTTTGAGTACATTTTGGTTTCAAAACAGAAAGTGTTAAAACTGCTTCCATGTCTAAGAAAAGAAAACTGCCTACATCTTGGTTTGTCCTGGTGGGGGGTGAAAGGGGTAATTGGTTCCAGTCACAATGTAGTTATTGTGGGTACTTTAAGGTTTGGAGCACTTTCAATGCTGTGGTAGAAATAGATATCCCATGGATATTATATGTTGAACCATGTGTATCTATGGAATACACAATCTCATTGTGCACACCTTTGACTACAGCTGCAGAAGCGTTCCTTTTAGACAAAGTTGTGACCCAGTTTACTCTGAAGAAGGACAGAAATGGTTCACATTCCATTATTTGTAAAGTTACCTGCTGATTGCTTTCATTATTTTTGCTGCACTCATTTTATTTGTATTTAAATGTTTTAGGCAACCTAAGAACAAATACATGCGTAATGATGCAGCAAAAATGAGTTGTTTGATATCTGTTACTTCATGTGTATCAAACACAGCAGTAAAACAAAAAACCCATTGTACTTAACTTTTTTAAAGTTTTTTTTTTGCTTTTATGATTTTTTAAAAACTTGCCTAACACGCATATGCTGTAAAAATATTAAACAGGGTAACAACTTGAAGATAGCTAGCTTTGTTTAATATCTTATGAAATTTTCATTAATAATCCAAGCATAATTGTTAAGAACACATGTATTAAGTTGATATAAGTGGAATAAAAGTTTTATAAATGGACATTTCAACTTCTTTCCCTACAACTTTTCATGTAAATTATTCTTTTGGTTCTGAAACTTCTTTAAAAGAATTGTACATTTTTGGAAATTTATTCATTATTCCCTTTTTGCAGCTAATGGGCTTTTATTAAGTTTAAAGTTAATCATAATGACAAAATTCCTACTCATGTAACTATTGTTCCCAATGATGTCCAATTCTTCTTTCCTACTCTCCTTCTCCCTCACCCCCCAAAAATCATTTTCTATTGGGGAGAGTCTGTCAATTGGGTAAAAGTAATGCGTTCCATTTAAATTTTTGGTATATGGCATTTTTTAACTTAGGAACCCCCAAGCCACAATGCTTTTGGCTCATCATGATGTTGGATAACATTAACTGTAAGTTTTGTGTCTCCACTTTTGGTTTTTAAGAATTTGTTGATACTGTTGCAGCCTGCCTTCAATTTTGATCCTTTATTCTTTTTATTTGTCAGGTGCATGGTATTACCTTGGTTTTTTTATTTAACCTTCTTCTTTCTCATCATCAACCATTCCTACTTGGTGGCCATGTACTTGGAAAAAGGCCACATGATCTTTCTCGATGCACTCAATGTCTAAGATGCTACCCTACTTCCTTTGCTTGCATCCCACAAACTATTTCTCTCATCCTATTTATTGTAGCAAATCTCTCCTTAGTTGATGAGACTGTATTTATATCTATTCCTTTAAGTCTTACTATCTTGAACGGTCTGTCATTGTCTGCCTTTAAATCCTTTCTCTTCCTCTATTCTCAAAATAAGGATGAGGTTAAGTTATACCCAAAGTTTACCTTACAGACTATTTCCTCAGTACCTTGCAGAAAACATCAAACAAAAATACTGTTTAAAAAAAACTTAATTTTTTTTTCTTTGAGAAAGTAAGTTCCTCAAGAGCAGGGACAATGTTTTCTGTATGTTCCATTGTGCCTAATATACTCTAAACGCTCAAAAAATATTGATGATGGGGAAAAATATAAGCCATCTATATACTATCTACAAGAGACTCATCTCAGATGTTAAGTAAACAACCAGGTTAAAAGTGAAAGTTTGGAGAAATATATTCCATGCAAATAGTAACCAAAAAAGAACAGGGGTAGAGAAATTAATATTATATAAAATAGATTTTAAATTCAAAACTGTTATAAGGGATGAAGAAGGTCATTATATAGTAATAAAAAGGGCAATTCACCAAGAAAAAATACATATATACTAAATACTTATGCACCTAACCTGGTGCCCAAGATATATGAGGCACACACTGACAAAACTGAAGGGAAAAATAAACATCTCTACAATAATAGTTGGGGACTTGAATACACCACAATCAGTATTGGTTAGAACATCTGAACAGAGACTAAATTAAGAAACAGAGAGGTTAAATAATATGATAAATGAACTAGACGTAACAGATATCTAAAGAACACTGCACACCAAAACAGCAGGATATATATTCTTTTCAAGTGCTCATGGATCTTTCTCCAGGATAAACAACATGTTGGGTCACAATAAAATACTCCATAAATTAAAATAATATCAAAATTATACAAAGCACTTTCTCTGATCATAACACAATGAAGATGGAAAACAATAATGGGTGGAACAAAGGAAACTTCATAAATATATGGAGATTTAAAAAAACACTCTTAAATAAGCAGTGGGTCAAAGAAGAAATTGCAAGAGAATTCAGCAAATATCTTGAGACAAATGAAAATGAGAACAAAACATATCAAAACCTATGGCATCACAAAGGCAGTGCTGAAAGGGAAATTTATAGCCCTCAATGCTTACATTAAAAGAGAAGAAAGAGGAAAATTGATGCCTTAACTGCACACCTGGAGGAACTAGAAAAAGAACAGCAAACTAATCCCAACCAAAGGAATGAAAAAGTAAAGATCAGAGGAGAAATAAATGAAATTGATAACAGCAAAACAAGGGAGTCTCAACAAAACCAAAAGTTGATTCTTTGAGAAGATCAACAAAATTGTAATCCCTTAAGTAGACTGACAAATTAAAAAAAAGAGAAGATACAAATAAATAAAATCAGAAATGAGAGTGGGGACATTACCACTGACTGCAGAGAAATAATAAAGATCATAAGAAGATAGTATGAACAAGGGTATGTCAAAAAACTAGACAATGTAGATGAGATAGACAAATTCCTGGAAACACATGAACCACTAACACTGACCCTAGAAGAAACAAAAGACTTCACCAAACCAATCACAAGTGAAGAGATGGAAACAGTCATCAAAAACCTCCCAAAGATGAAAAGCCTGGGACCAGAAGGCTTCACTGGTGAATTCTACCAATCATTCATATATGATCTAATACCAATCTTGCTCAAGCTCTTCCAAAAAAATTGAACAAGAAAGAACTCTACCAGACTCATTCTACGAAGCCAACATCACCCTAATACCAAAACCAGATAAAGATACTATATAAAAAAAGTAAATTACAGACCAATATCTGTAATGAATATAGATGCAAAATTCCTTAGCAAAATACTTATAAAACAGATCCATAAGCACATTCAAAGAATTATAGGGACCGCATATGGCTCAAGTGCTTGAGCCCCTGCTTCCCACATGGGAGGTCCTGGATTCAGTTCCTAGTGCCTCCTAAAATCAAACTACAAGCAAACAAACAAAAAACCAACTTTGGGGAGCCAATGTGGCTCAGTGGTTGAGTGCCAGCTTCCCACATACACGTCCCTGGTTCAATCTCCAGCCCAGTACCTCAAAATAAATAAATAAATAAATAAATAAATAAATAAAAATAAATTATACACCACAATCAAGTGGGTTTCATTCCATGTATAGAAGGGTGGTTCAACACAAGAAAATCAATTAGTATAATAAATCACATTGATAAATTGAAGAAGAAAAATCACATGATCCTCTTGATTGATGCAGAAAAAGGCATTTGACAAAATACAGCACCCCTTCTTGATAAAACACACACAAAAAAATAGGAATAGAAGGAAGCTTTCTCAATATTATAAAGTACATATATGAAAAATCTAGAGTTAGCATTCTACTCAATGGTGAAAGACTGAAGGCTTTCTCACTGTATTAGTCAGCCAAAGAGGTGCTGATGCAAAATACCAGAAATCTGTTGGTCTTTATAAAGGCTATTTATTTGGGGTAGAAGCTTACACTTACCAGGCCATAAAGCGTAAGTTTCTTACCTCACCAAAGTCTATCGCCACGTGTTGGGGTAAGATGGCTGCTGACATCTGCGAGGATTCAGGCTTCTTGGGTTCCTCTCTTCCTGGGGCTCCGTTTCTCTCTGGGCTCAGTTCCTCTGCTATCTCCACAAGGCCAGCTGTGAACCGTCAGGCAAATGGCTTATCTCTTTTCCTGGAGCCTTATATCCTTCCTCACGACGGAGCTCCTCATGTGTTTACTTCCCTGGGCTCCAGCATTAAAACTCCACATCAGAACTCCAAGTCAAAAAACTCCAACTCTGTCCTCTGTCATGTCTTATCTTTGAGACCCCAGGGGCTCAACGCTCTACTGATTTGGCACAATCAAAGCCCTAATCATAACTTAATCATGCCCAGATTACCAGACCAGTTTACAAGCATAACCCAATATCTACTTTTGGATTTCATAACTATATCAAACTGCCAAACTGCTTCACCCACTGAGATCAGGAACAAGACAAGGATGCCCACTGTTACCACTGTTATTCAATATTGTGCTAGATCACACTAGGTCCATTAGGATAGATTAAAAAAAAAAAATTAAAGGCACCTAAATAGGAAAAAAAGTAGTAAAACTTTCACTATTTGCTGATGATATGATCCTATATCTAGAAAACCCTGAAAAATCCACAGCAAAGCTACTTGAACTAAAAAAGAGTTCACATGACATACACAGGACATTCCGTTTTCATGGATTGGATGATTATATATTGTTAAAATGTCAGTTCTACCCAAACTGATCTAAGATTCATCCCAATCTCAATGAAAATCCCACAACTTTTTGCAGAAACAGAAAAGCCAATTATCAAATTTATTTGGAAATGTAAGAGGCCTCGAAAAACCATAAATGTCTTAAAAAAGAACAAAGGTGGAGACTCTCACTTCCAGACTTTAAAGTATATTACTTAGCTACAGTGGTAAAAGGCAGCATTTTAAAGTCATAATGACAGACAGATTGAGCAATGGAACTGAATTGAGAAGTCAGAAACAGACTCTCACATCTACAGTCAAGTGGTTTTTGACGAGATTGTTAAGCCCACCCGGTTGGGCCAGAACAATCTATTCAATACATATTGCTTGGACACCTGGTTGTTTCCATTTTTTGGAAATCATTTTTGAATATATCCATATCCAAAAATATCCATTTTTTGGAAATCATTTTTGGATATATCCATATCAAAGAAAGAAGGGTGCCTCTATCTCATACCTTATACAAAAATTAACTCAAAATGGATCAAGGATATAAATAGAAAAGTAGCAATCATAAAACTCCTAGAAGAAAATGTAGGAAAACAACCACATCTAGCAGTAGGCAGTAGTTGCTTAAACCTTATGCCCAAAGTATGAGCAACAAAAGAAATAAATACATAAATTGGGCCTCCTCAAAACTATACACTTTTGTACCTCACAGGACTTTGTCAAAAGTGTCAAAAGGCAGCTGACTTAATGGGAGAAAATATTTGGCAATCACATCCAATAAGTGTTTAATATCCATGATCTATAAAGAAATCATACAACTCAGCAATGAAAAGACAAACTACCTAATTAAAAAATAGGTTAAAGACTTGAAAAGACAATTGTTCAAAGAAGAAATACAAATGGCAAAGAAACACATTAAAAAGTGTTCAGCCTCACTAGTGATTAGGGAAATGCAAATCAAAACTACAATGACATATCATTTCACATCTATTAGACTGGCTGCTCTTAAAAAGCTGGAAAACTGTAAATGTTGGAGAGGATGTGGATAGGTAGGTATGTTTGTTCACTGTTGGTGTAAATGTAGAATGGCACAGCCACTGTGGAGGACTGTTTGGTAGTTTTTAAGGAATTTCAATATAGACTTGTCATGTTACCTGACAATACCATTATTAGGCATATACCCAGAAGAACTGAATCAGTGACACAGATAGACATCTGCACACCAATGTTCATAGTGGCATTATTCATGATTTCCAAAAAATGGAAACAACCAGGTGTCCATCAAATGATAAATGGACAAAAAAATTGTGGTGTATACACACAGTGGAATATTATGCAGTGGTAAGAAGAAATGAAGTCATGAAGCATATGACAATATGGATGTACCTGGAGGACATTATGTTCAGTGAAGCAAGCCAGACACCAAAAAACAAATACTTTATGATTGCACTATTATGATGTAAAGTCATAGAGTTAGTAATTAAAGTATAGGCCACCAGAAAATAGAGTGAGAGAAGAGAATGAAAAGCTGAAGGTTAATCTGTGCAGAATTGGTAAAAAGGTTGTTTGTAAATATTTGGAAATGAATAGACATGGTGAAACCACATCATAGTGTTTGTAAACAATGGTTTAAAGGGAATGTCTAAGGACATGGATATTAGTGGAAGGAAAGCTAAATGTATAACATGGGACTGCATAACAGTGAATCCTGATATAAAATATGAATATAGGTCATATTGCATATATGACAGTGTTTACAAAATATAAATACAAATGTACTAGAGAGGAAGAAACAGAAGAGCAGCTATGTATGGCAGGGGAAACAGAGAGAGAATGAGAGGTGATGAGTTTTGCTTGTTTTGTTTTGTTTTCTTCTTATTATTATCATTGGAAAAATGAAAATGCTGTAAAAATGATTGAGGTGATGAATGCATAACTATGTGATTATACTGAATACCTTTTATTGTACACTTTGGATGTATTTTTCTTTTATTAATATGTATCAATAAAGGTGCTTTGTTAAAAAAAAAGAGGAATTTTAAGTACTTACAGTATTTATCCACACATAGCAATATTGTGAAATGGAAACCATACCAAGAAACAAACTCATTATAAAAGTTAAAAAAAAAATAGCCTAATGTGAACCAACAGAGTGTAATTAATTTCTCAATTTGAGGACTCCAAAAAAATTAAACCAACTAATATTAATTATAATAATAAATAGCAACTCTTAAATTGTGATTTTGTATATTATATTTAGTTATAATATACATCAAGATTATAAAATGTTAATTCTCAAATATTATCCATAGAATGACATGATAAAATGAAGTGATCTCATGTTTGAAGAAAAGAAGAAAGTATAGTTTTTGAGTTTTATTGAAATATATTGGATGGGAAAAAACTGCAATTAAATTTAAAGTGCAAAATTTGATGAGTTTATATATATATTTATACTTCATGAAAAGACTATACTGAAGGTAACAATATATACTCATGCTCCATTTTTATACATGACTAAAATCTTGCTATAATGATACTGTTTAAGTATTAAAGATTACTTTATATTTTCTGGAATTTTTAAAAAATGGATCCATAAAATATAAACTCTTTATTATCTCTGCATACACCATATATATATAACAACAAAAAATTAGCAACACAAGGAAATTGGCACCCAAATTAGATTAATTATAATTTAAGAATTTTTAATAAAATCTTAATGACATTATATTGAGAATTTTAAAAGCATTAAAGTCATGAAAACATAATTTACTTCTATTCATACTATGGCACACCAAACTATTTAAGGCAAAAATTATGAGTTTTAAATTAACAAAAACCAATAACCCAAATCTGCATTCATAACTGCCCTATTGGGTAGTTTAATGTAACATTATCATACCTTCTATTTATCATAATACATTCAGAAAATTACTGAGAATATAGAACACTTAAACAGAAAAGAAATGAAAGTGAAGCAATCTATGATCCAATCTATTTGTCCTTCAACATATAGAGAATATTCAAAATATAAAAATGCATATTATTCCCAAATACAGAAATATTAACAAAAATAAGTGAACACATACTACTAGTAAATTGTTAACATTTTCCAAGTAATTTTAAATTTATTTTAGAATCCAATAACTTAAATAGAATACCAAATTATTCAATATTAAAAAGCACATTCTTGAATAATTTATACATTACAGTGATCATCATAAATATTTTAGTCTCTGGCACATATATTTAATGGGTATTGTGCTAATTATAGGTTCAAATAAAAAGGGTAGAAAAATCATATGTTGAGAAACTATGAACTCTAACTCTGTTACAGTGGGCAAATAGGTTATCATAAATCTCAAGGTAAGATCCACCAATGGTGCACTGATTTCATAGTGTTTTGTGCCTTGCCTATAGTGTCTGGATGTATTTTGAGCCCTCGGGAGTACCCTTGTTAGAGGCTTTGTTCATCTGAGGCTTTTTTTACTGAGATCTGCTGGAGACATGCATAAGCATAACTTCTGGAATTTGCAATCTTTTAACTCTTTTGTATTTAATGTTTCCTTCTTTTGGTCAAGATTTTTTCACAATTCATTACTGGTTGGCACTTGGTATTAATCCCTAGGTGCCAGGAAAGTTCATCCCCAGAAGTCATGTCCTATGTTGGGAGGAAAGTAGTAAGTTTACTAGAGAGAGGCCACATTTAAGTAACAGGGAGTTTTTCAGAAGGCAACTCCCAGGTAATAGTTATTGATCTGCTCATATGCCAGGTGAGCCCTGAATCTCAGCAGAGCTGCAGTCATCACCTACTCTCTAGTTCATCAGGACAACTAAAAAAGTGATGTTGATGGACAACCCCCATCCCCCCCAAAAAAAGAGTATTTAAAACTGCAAGCAAAAAAGTTTCTTCTATGTGCTGCATAAGATCTAAGCACCCTCCTAATCTGAAGCAGAGTGGGCATCACAACCCCAAATCCTCAAGATTGAGATATGAATATATATAAGAGGGAATGCAATCATGGACAAAAGTAGACATTATTATTGTAGCAATGGAAGAACTTGTAGCAATGATATTAAGATAGTGGATACCAGAGGAGCTAAGGAGAGGGTGAGGGAATAATAAATGGAATATAGGGCATTTTTAGAGCACTGGAACTTTTCTTCATGATATTGCAATGATGGATACAGGTCATTATACATTTTGTCAAAACCTATAGAACTATTCAATGCAAAGTGTAAGCCATAATGTAACAATAGACATTGGTTAGTAGCAATGTTTCAATATTGGTTCACCAATTGTAACAAATGTACAACATTAATGTAGGATGTTATTAATAGAGGAAAATGTGAAAGGGGTGGGTGTATGGTAGATGGGAATCCCCTATATATTCAGGGTAAATTTCCTGTAACCTAAAACTTCTTAAAAAATAAAGTTTATTATATGAAAAGTAAATAAATATTTTATAACCAAGGAACAATGATATTATGATTTTATCAATGGATATTTAAGGAATTATGTGTGATTAATGATAATAAATGAGAAGAACGTCATGAAAATGAGGTGAATATTGTTTGTCAAGAAGTGTGGAAAAGAATAAAAATTTTTTGGAAGGATGGGATAGAAAAGAAACTATAAATTAAGAGTAGAAAAGTAAAGCAAAATAATAATTATAATAAAATAAGATAAACATACAAAGCATGATGAAAAATAGAAGGAATTCACAAATAAAAGTTAGTAATAAAAAAGGGGCATACCAATCAGTACAGTGGTTCATAAAAAGTTAGAAAATATTACTCACAACTTTCTAAATATATTATTTGAATTTTTTAAAATTGCAGTTTTTAGGAAATAATGTATAAATTTGTTCAAAAATATTTAAATAGTTGAATACACCAACTACAATTTTGAAAATTGAATAACTGTCAGCAAAAAAGACACTAGACCCAAATAATTTTACAAGCAGTTTTACAAAATAGTTTATCTTTGTGTTATACAACTATTTCCCCAATATAAATAATTATTTTATCCAAGTGATTTTGTTTAATTCATACCAATTGGATATCAAATCAAGGGCATATACAAACAATAAACTTTATAGATGATTCACATATCTGAAAATTCTAAATAAAAAATACCTGCAAATTTGATATAGCAGTTCATGTAATGAAAAAAAAATTAGGTAATATGAAGAAAACCATGTTCTTCATAGGTCCTAAAAAATGTTGATAAAAATTAATATGCATTCATGAAAGGGAGGGTATCAAAATGTAATTTGTCAACCAGAGAATTTTTATACTAATAAAATGTTCTAACAAAATTCTATTATAAATATTATTATAGACAGACTTTTTTAGAATCAGAATTTATAGTAGTTCACTTACTATCATTCCTTGAATTTAAAAGTGTACTGCATTTCTTAGGCAATGAAATAAGAAAAGAACACTAATAAAGATATAGGAATGAGAAAAAAATAAATAAAAATATTGTTTTCAGATCATAGATGATCTACAGGAAACATATTCAAGAAAGTCACTAGCACCAATGGCGAGTTATGAAATAAATAGAAATAAAAATATGTCATTTATAATAGCAACAAATACTGTATGTTCCACAGAAATAAATCTGCCAACATAAGTAAAAATGTATGTAAAATGTTACAAATACTATGGAAGTTCAGAGAATATTTGAAGAAATTACAGCAAAATTGTCATTTTGTTGACAAATATACAAGTTTCATATACAATATGAAAATAAAACAAAAGACAAGAGAAAGTATTTGCTATGAATAAAATAAATAATTAATATCTATAAATGATAAAGATCTCATATGAAAACAGAAAACAATAAAATTTCAAAAAATTGGAAAATGTTTGTTACAGGAAAGACACAGAAAAATACTTCACTGGCAATCAACATATGGAAAAATATTCTCAACTCCACCAATAATATGTGTTAGTTATCAGCAATTAATGAAATTCATATTGAAAGATGATATGCCATTTCACACATCAAATCTGCCCCCAAATAAATGGCTAGTCATGACAAAAATATTGTAAAATAAGAATTTTAAATGTAAAGTGAAATACATTTGCAATAATAAAGATTTAAAATGTACATATTATATTGTGCAGGATTTGCACTATTAAGTGGAATGAAAAATGCAATGTAAATTTCTATATGTAGATAGACTGTCAGAAACTACTAATGTGAAAAAACATGTGCTAAATGTTTACACAGCAAAATCATGACAATGGTAGTCTTTGGGAAAGAGATCAGGTGACTTAGACTGGTATTGGAAACAGATGTGAATAATTTATCTGTATTTTAATATGCTTACTAATAAATTTAAATTTAAAACGTTATAAAACAAAAGTAAAAATACTAACATTAATTATAGGTGGTGGGTTTCAGTTTATTTCTTATGTGACAGGCTATAACTATGTTTGCGATATTTTGAAAAAATATTAAATAAAAAAGAATCAAACTATCAATCTGGATTACTTTATAAAGTTAAAAAATAGAAAGAATCAAAAAAGGAAAGTTAAAATTATATGAAAAATTAAATTTTATGAAAAATAAAACATAAATACCAAAAGTCAAATTGTAGTACATGAAAAAGAAGGAAAGTATTTGCAAAATAATCAGGCAGATGGTTATTAGTCCATTATGAGCCCAAATTTTATAAATAATATTCTTCCCAAAGAAAATATATATAAGGAAAATGGGCATAAAACTTCTCAAATCTCTGCATATCACATATCTATAAATTATATAAAATTTTTGTGTTATCAACTATTGATCTCATTAACAATAATGTTATAGTAATAACAATTGTGGCATTACGCTGTAATGGGCACAACCAGTGTGAGTGTAAATGTATGGAAATTTTATGGGAAACAATTGGAAATTGATACAACTCACTATGTTTGAAAACACATTCATCCAATAGTCACCAGGAAACCAGCATGAAAGCAAGGAAATTTATTTATTGTTATATTCCCAATGGCAAGGACAATGCAAAGAAATATGGCTGTTCACTTTGCTTTGGAGGAGAAATGGCCATAGGTGTATTTGTGTACTGATCCATGGGTTCTGGCCAATGGTTTGGTTGGATGGTCAGAGACTTCTAAGGAACATGATTGGAAAAATGATGTAAAAGAGGTCTTGGGGAGGGGTATGTGGATAGATATTTATGAATGTGCAAGAAAACATTAAGATATTTGTATCCCATGTAAATGTTCACCAGAGGAGGATTTAATAATGAAATGGATTTGATGACCTGTTCTGTGGATACCAGTTGGGCTCTTTCCCCAGTCACTCCCAATGGGCTCATGAACAACATGGCCACGGTGGTAGAGATGGATGTTATGCATGGGCTCAACAACATAGACTTTCTCTCACCAAGGCCAACCTGGCTACATCCACAGCTGAGTGTACAATCTGCCAGCACCAGAGACCTATACTCAGTGTGCAATATGTCATAATTCACTAAGGTAATCTGGCATATGCTCACAGAATTCCCTGGTCTTACCATGTTCTTCATCACCTGAAGCAGCTGGATTGATAGAACAGTGGAATGGCCTTTTGATGACTCAACTATAGCACTAACTGGGTAGCAATACTTTCAGGGCAGGTGCAATGTTTTCAAGAAGGCAGTATATACTCCATCTAAATCAATATTAATTCTATGAAGCTGTTTCTCCCATAGCCAGGATTCATGGGCCCTGGAATCAAGGGGTGAAATTGGGTATGGCACCACTCAATATTACCCCTAGTGATCCACTAGAAAAATTTGTACTTTCTGTCCCCACAACATTAAACTATGTTGGCCTACGTGTCTTAGTTCCAAAAGGAGGAGTGCTTCCACTAGGAGATACAATAATCTTATTGAACAGTTTTATTTTTAGAGGGAGATACTGGAAATGGAAAACTGAGCCCTCAAACATGCAAAGCAGGTGCTCAACAATTGCTGAACCACCTCTGCTGAACTGGAAGTTAAGACTGCCATCTGGTCACTTTGGGCTCCTCACACTTCTAAATAAACAGGCAAAAAAGAGAAATATTGCACTGGTTGGGTGATTGATCCTAATTATTAAGAAAATGTTATTACACCAAGAATGTAAAGAAGAGATTGATTAGAATACAGGATATCCCTTAGGATGTATCTTAGTACTACCGTGCCCTGTGATTAAAGTGAATGGAAAACTGCAACAACCCAATCCAGGAAAGGCTACTAAAAGCCCAGAAACTACAGGAATGAAGGTTTAGGTCAACCCAACAGTCAAAAGAACCATTGCCAGCTGAGTTGCTTGTTGAGGGTAAAGGGAATATGGAATGGGTTGTTGAGAAAGGTAGTTATAAATATGAGCCTATGACTATGTGACCAGTTACAGAAATGATGACTGTAATTGTAATGAATAATACTTCTTTATTCTGTTGTTTCCTTCTCAATCTTATCCCTTATCATATAACATATGTTGTATGAACTGTATTTCTATTATTTTAGTTATTTTATATCAAGTTCATTAGCAAATATAACCCAAGGACTTTCACTTCCATGGAAAGAGTTAATGCTTTTCTGGTTGTATGTGGGACAGTTGAATATTGTTAGGTGAAAATATGAATGTTATTGTTTTAATTAGAAATTGAGCATGATTTAAGTATGGTTTCCAAGTTGACATGGGGTGAACTGTGATGATTATGTTCATGAATCAATTTGTCTAGTTTTTCCTGCCCAGTTATTTGGTCAAATAAGCACTGGCCTTGTTTTTATTGTGAGGTTAAATCATCAGTAAGTTGATTTCAACTACAATCAACTAACAACAATAACAGAAGTCTCCTTCAATCAGTTAAAGGCCTTAAGGAGAACTGATAATTTCAGCAGTCAGAAGGAAGAATTTCCATCTTCCCTGGGGCAATTATCAAAACATTCATTGAAAACAGGGCCTCAATCAAGGGTGCTCTTGAGACATCTAGACACTATAGGCAGTTCAGAAAATCTCAGGAATTCAGCACCCAGTCAGCGGACCATATCTTGGAATATATGTTCCCCAATGTAACAGAGTGACACTCATTTATAATTTCCTATACATGGCTCTTCTG
>JAQZBX010055179.1:0-18483 GCA_029593785.1 Cabassous unicinctus | reverse complement strand
ATGTCAATGCAACATATCAAAACCTATGGGATGCAGCAAAAGCTGTACTGAGGGAAACTCATAGCTATTACTGCATACATCAAAAAAAAAAAAGAAGAAAGAGCTAAAATTGAAGACTTAACTGCACACCTGGAGGAATTAGAAAAAGAACAAAAAGCTAACCCCAAAGGAAGTAGAAAGAAGGAAATAACAAAGAGTAGAGCAGAAACCCCAAAGGAAGAAGAAAGAAGGAAATAACAAACAGTAGAGCAGAACTAAATGACAAAGAAACTAAGAAAGTGAAGGAGTTCAATTAAAGGCCATGACTCGTAACAGAAAGCAGGCTGCCTTGGTAGGTATGGGACAGGCGTCTATAGTCTCGAAACACTAAGATAAGAGCTGGTACAAGCCTGGTGGAGAAGCATTCTGTGCTTCAAGGACTATATCTGGTATATGTCAGAGAATGTTTAACAAGGTCTGTTATGTGCAGGAATGTAAGGAGAACTGAACCATTAACCCTAAACACTTGCTGACTTTAGTAACATGTAACCCGTCACGTATCTATTACCTTTGCACATGCGCATACGTATTTTCTTTGTTCTAAAGCTAAATAAAAGCCACGATGTTTTATGCAGCGGCACTCTCCTCCCCTTGGATGAATGGTCCCCTGACCCCAGCTATTTCTTGTATCTTTATCATCCACGGCACCATTTTCATAGACCTGGTTCCAGAACATCAACAAGAAAGCACTAGAAAAAAATAAACAAAACCAAAAGCTGGTTCTTCAAGAAGATGAGTAAAATTGACAAACCCTTAGCTAGACTAACAAAGAAAAAAAGAGAGAAGCTGCAAATAAACAAAATAAGAAATAAGGAAGTGGATATCATCACTGACCCCACAGAAATAAAAAGTATGATAAGAGGATACTTTGAAAAATTATATATCAACAAGAAGGATAATTTAGAGGAAATGGACAAATTCCTAGAAATTCACAAGCAGCCTATATTGTCAAAAGAAGAAATTGATGGACTCAACAGACCAGTTACAAGTAAAGAGACAGAATCAGTCATCAAAAACCTCCCAACTAAGAAGAGCCCAGGACCAGATGGCTTCACAGGTGAATTCTACCAAACATTCGGGAAAGAACTAACACCAATCCTGGTTAAACTCTTCTAAAAAATAGGACTAGAAGGAACATTGCCTAACTCATTCTATGATGCCAACACTACCCTAATACCAAAGCCAAACAAAGATGCCAAAAGAAAGGAAAATTACAGACCAATCTCTCTAATGAACCTAGATGCTAAAATCCTCAACAAAATAATTGCTAATCATATTCAACAACAGATCAAACGACTTATACACCATGACCAAGTGGGTTTCATTCTGGGTATGCAAGTATGGTTCAACATAAGAAAATCAATGTAATACACCACATAAATACTCGAAAGAAAATAATTACATGATCATCTCTATAGATGCAGAGAAAGCATTAGACAAAATACAGCACCCTTTCCTGATAAAAACATTGCAAAAGGGAAGAATAGAAGGAAACTTTCTGAACAAGATAAAGGTTATATATGAAAAACCCACAGCTAACATCATATGCAATGGTGAAATCCTAAAAGCTTTCCCTTTAAGATTGGGAACAAGACAAGGATGTCCACTATCACCACTCCTATTTAACATTGTTTAAGAAGTACTTGCTCTAGCATTGAGGCAAGAAAAAGATATAAAAGGCATCCAAATTGGAAAGGAAGAAGGAAAAATTTCACTATTTGCAGACGACATGATCATATACATAGAAAGCCCTGAGAAATCTACAACAAAGCTTCTAGAACTTATAAAGGAGTTTAGTAATGTCGCAGGCTATAAGATCAACGCTCAAAAATCAGTAGCATCTCTGTACACCAATAACGAGCAATCTGAGGAGGAAATCAAGAAAAAAACACCATTTACAATAATAAGTAAAAGAATCAAATATCTAGGAATAAATTTAACTAAAGATGTAAAGGACTTATATACAGAAAACTATACAACACTGTTAAAGGAAATCAAAGAAGACCTAAATAAATGGAAGAATATTCCCTCTTCATGGAAATGAAGACTAAATATCATTAAGATGTCTATTCTACCCAAACTAATCTACAGATTTAATGAAATCCCAATAAAAATCAGCACAGCATTTTTTACTGAATTGGAAAAACTAAATAAGAAATTTATTTGGAAAGGCAAGAGCCCCCAAAAGCCAAAGACATATTGAAAAAGAAAAATGAAATTGGAAGAATCACACTACCTGACTTTGAAACATACGAAAAAGCTACAATTGTCAAAAGTGCATGGTATTGGCACAAGGACAGACATACTGACTAATGGAACTGAATTGAGAGTTCTAATATAGATCCTCACATATACAGCCATTTGATATTTGATAAGGACACCAAGCCAACTCAACTGGAAGAGAAAGGCCTCTTCAACAAATGGTGCTTTGAGAACTGGATATCCATTTCCAAAAGAATGAGAGACGAACACCATCTCACACCTTATACAAAAATCAACTCAAGACGGATCAAAGATCTAAATATAAGAACCAAGACCATAAAGACCTTGGAAGATAATGTAGGGAAGCATCTACAGGAACTTGTAATAGGAAATGGGTTCATGAACTTCACACCCAAAGCACCAGCAGTGAAAGAAAAAATAGATAAATGGAATCTCCTTAAAATTAAAAAACTTTTCTACCTCAACGGTGGTTATTGAGAAAGTAAAAAAGGAGCCTCCCCAATAAGATCAAATATTTGGCAACCATATATCTGATAGGAACCTAATATCCAGCATATATAAAGAAATCTTACACCTCCAAAATAAAAAGACAAACAACCCATTTAAAAAATGGGCAAGCGACCCGAAAAGACATTTCTCCAAAGATGAAATACAAATGGCTAAAAAGCACATGAAAATATGCTCAACATCACCATCACTAGCTATTAGGGAAATGCAAAACAAAACTACAATGAGATACTATCTTACACCCATTAGACTGGCGGCTATTAAAAAACAGAGGACTATAAGTATTGGAGAGGATGTGGAGGAATGGGAACCCTCATCCACTGCTGATGGGAATGTAGAATGGTTCAGCCATTGTGGAGGACAGTTTGGCGGTTTCTCAAAAAACCAACTATAGAACTGCCATATTATCCAGCAATTCCACTGCTGGGTATATGCCCAAAAGAATTGAAAGCAAAGACTTGAACAGATGTGTGCACACCAATGCTCATATGGGATTATTCACTATTGCCAAAAGCTGGAATCAACTCAAATGCCCATCAACAGATGAATATATAAGCAAAATGTGGTACATCCATACAATGGAATATTACTCAGCTGTTAAGAAGGAATATAGTGTTAACATATAGCATAACATTCATGAACCTTGAGGACCTTATGTTGAGTGAAGCAAGGCAGGCATTGAAGGATGAACAGTACATGACCTCACTGATATGAATTAAGCAAACTGAGCAGATTCAGAAAGCTATTGCCTGCAAGATAGGTTTACCAGAAATAGAAAGGAAGAAGAAGGTTGTGAGCCAACACCCATACGGACATAAACTATGGTAAGGTGAAAGTATGTAGTTGCGTATTGAAGGGATATGACAGGAAGATAGTGATATTATTGGGCTGGGTGGTGCAGGTTTGACAGGTGGGTAGATTGGGGAGGGTGGGTTGGAACGTCCAGTGAACTGGGGGAGGGTTGGGAGAGGGACCAGGTGAACACTGGGGATTCATTGGTATATGGTTGAAAGTACAAAGTTGGGAATGCTCTTATGGCAATATGACAAGGAAGGGTTACTGGTTTAGGGTATTAGATGGTGGGGCATTCAGGACAGGGCACACTGCAGCAGGCTTCTAGGGAGGGTGTGAGTGATCATTTTGTCATAATGTATTATATCAGTGGGTGGAGACCCACATAATGAGCAGTAAGGAGTTGGACTGCCATCCTGGGGAGGACCAATATGTTCACAAACAGAGTGGCAGGAGTCTCTCAAGAGCATGTGGGTTCATAAAAGGGGAGGACAAACTAGCGTGTCAAGACCTAATTGCTGTTGTAAGTAATTATGAATCTTGTCATCCAAGGAGTGAAGCTGGGGGGTAGCTGTGGGCTCCGAGGGGAGAGGGAGGGAGGAATAGAATAGATAGTACAGGGGATATTTAGTGGGCAATGGAGGTGTTCTACATGATCCTGCAATGATGGACACAGGCCATGTTAAATATCTTCAAAGTTTATAAAAGTGTACGGTCTAAAATGTAAACCGTAATGTAAATCATTGACCATGGTTAGTAGCTTTGTTTCACTACTTGTATATCAGTTGTAACAAGGCTACCATCCACATATAAAAAGGTATTAATATGGGAAAGGGGAAAAGGGGGAGGATGATGGGTAAATGCGAGTGCCTTGTATTCTGTATGTGACTTTACTGTGACCCAAAACTTCTTTGAAAACAAAATGAAAAAAAGACACTGGTGAATAAATGGAAGAAAATGTCACTCTACATACAGGACAATAGAGATTACAGTGATAAAAGGCAAAATGTCAAAATAATTTTTAAAAAATATTTTTCATTATTTTTTAATATCCCACTCTTCTAATTTTATTTTATTTTTAGTTTTTTAAAAAAATGTTTATGTATTTTATTTCTTAAATTTAAACCTATCATTATCATTTCATTTTCCTATTAATTGTATTTGGCTATTTTATTGGCTTCATTTTTGAAGAAGCTTTGGATCACAGAAGGGTTACAACTGGGGCAGGGGAGGATCATTAGTGTGGGGTGTCAGTAATGGGGTATACATGGGAGGAAGTTCACCTGGGCATACATGTAAGGTATATAAATGTGTTCAAATGTTCAAGGGGCATTGCCACAGTGGGTGGAGATTCACACAATAACCAAGAGAATATTGAATTCCCATCCTGGAGAGCTCTGCCATGTTCTCTATGGAGGAGCAACAGTCCCCCAAGTGCAGGGGCAATGACTGGCAAAGGAGGATGATCCACGGCCCTTGATATTGATGACTATGCTTATGAGCCTTTGATCTTGAAATTGAAACTCTGCCTATTGTTTTGGGGTGCCTAAGAATTGCCTCCTGAGAGCTTCCTTGTTGCTCAAATGTGGCCTCTCTCTATGCCAAACTCAGCATATAAATGCATTACCCTCCCCCCAGCGTGGGACATGACTTCCAGGGATGAGCCTCCCTGGTACCAAGGGATTACTACCAAGCACCAACTAGCAATGCAACTGGAAAAAATCCTTGAATAAAAGGGGGGAAAGGTAAAGACAAATGATTTCATATGGCTAAGAGACTTCAAAATGTGTGGGGAGGTCATCCCAGAGGTAACACTTATATACATCTCAGCAGGATCTCATAGACTGCCAAAGTGGATACTACCCCAAATAGTGGGGCTCCTAAGGGCTCTGGAGACACCCAGGTCCTATGGTCAGTGCAGATAGTTCCGGAGTTTGGTGCCTTGCCAGCGGGCCCTACTTTGGAGTGTGTGCTCCTAAGAGTGACAGAGTTGGACTCAATTATGTCTTCCCTGCACATGACTCATCTGTCCCTTCTATTTAAACCTATACTTGGTGCTGGAGTTTGTAGGTGTACGTCCAGAGACTCAAGTCTTTGGGCTGTTCATATGCCAGCTGGGCCTGGAACCTCAGTGGAGCTGCAACACCTACTCTACAGCTCATTGGACTCACCCAGGACAACTGGCAGGAAGATGATTATGGACAACGGCCATCCCAAGGTACAGAGAGAGTCTGCAAGTGCAAGCAAGATAGTCCTATCCATCTTCCCCTTGGGATATAAGCCCCCTCTCAATTACAGGTGAAGTGGACATCACCATCCCAGAATCCTCAGGATTGGGGAATGAACTATGGACTAGAGTGGACTTACTGGTATTCTACTATAGACTTATTGTGATTCTAGCAATGGAAGAAATTTCAACATCGATGTGGAGGCAGTGGCCACTGGGGGCTCTGCGGACAAGGAGAGGGAAAAACAGGTATAATACAGGGGCTTTTTTGGGACTTGGGAATCGTGCTGA
Organism: Cabassous unicinctus; assembly: GCA_029593785.1. Taxonomy (NCBI): domain Eukaryota; kingdom Metazoa; phylum Chordata; class Mammalia; order Cingulata; family Chlamyphoridae; genus Cabassous; species Cabassous unicinctus. Next base: position 12,404 of record JAQZBX010055179.1, on the reverse strand, counting down.
ATGACATTGCAATGATAGATACAGGCCATTTTATATCTTCCCATACATGCAGAATTGTGTGGGAGAGTGTGTAAACTACAATGTGAACTATGGTCCATGCTCAGTGGCAATGCTCCAGGATGCATTTATCAATTGCAATGAATGTGCCATACTAATGAAGGATGCTGTCTATGTGGGAGGGTGTGGGAGGTGTGGGGAGTGGGGCATATGGGAATCCCTATATTTTTTTGTGTAACATTTATGTAATCTAAGCATCTTTTGAAAAATAAAAAAATATATATTTAAAAATTGATTCCTAGGTATTTGAGTCTTTTTGTCGCTACTGCAAATGGAAATTTTCATGATTTCCTCCTCAGATTGTTCAATACTAGTGTACAGAAACAATACTGATCTTTGCATGTTGATCTTGTATCCTGCCACTTTGCTGAACTCATTTATTATCTCAAGTTGTTTTGTCATAGACATTTCAGAATTTGTAAAATATAAGATTATGTCATGTGCAAATAGTGAAAGTTTTACTTCTTTTCCTATTTGGATGTCTTTTTTTTTTGTCTAATTGCTCTAGCTAGAATTTTTTTTTCTGTTACTTTTTTCCTTTTTATTTTTTTTTCTTTCAGAAAATAAATTACAGAGGAAAAAAAAAACTTTCCAATCTATTATCAGAATAACTTTCATCTACATTTCCTCTAGTACATTTTTTTCTAAATAATTAAAAACATTATGGCAAAAGAAATGAAGAAATCTAAATACAAGAAACACTTCATTTTTTCCCATTCTATCAGACAAATTTTTATATTCATAACATATAGAGTGCTATAAATCAATAAGAATGACAAAGAACCTAATAGACATATGGGCAAAGTATATACACAGGCAACTTACAGGAGAAATTTGTATATCAGTAAACATATGAAAAATGATTAACCTCAGCAGTTGTGCAGAAAATTTAAACAAAAAGAAGACCACTTTGCACCTATCATTTTGTCAAAACTTGAAGGGAATAAGTGATCAAGATTCTGCACTACTCACTCCCACCAACCCCTTGCCTCACACTACCTCTAGTGTTTTGGAAGCTCTATATCTTATATCCATGCTAGTGCTTGCTAGAAATTTGAAACTTTTTTTGTTATGAATTAATGATTTCCTTTCAACAACCAGCATTTCAGCATCTCTAACCAGTACTGGGTCCAGAGCCTAGATTTGAGCACCTAACAAGGACAATCCTAAAGACCCAGATTGAAACAAGAATCAAAGAAAATCAGTAACAAACAGCCTCCTGCCACTAAACTCTACAAAAAGAGAGAAAAATTGAACATCTGTGTAAACACAATATCACAATCAGATGCCTAGACATCACCAAAAAATTACAAGTCATATTATACAGCATTTATTTTGAAAAGGATAAACATTTGATTAAAACTCGTTTTCCATGGCAATGGTAACTCTCAACCCACATCTCTATTTCCTGTCTCCTTAAAATGTGTTTTTTTTTTAAAAATATTTTAAAAGACGCCCGGACCACACAAATGCCACACAAAAATTACAGGGATTCCCACGTTCCCCACCTCCCACACCCTCCCACATAAACATCCTCCACCAGTGTGGCACATCACCTGCAATGGACATACACATCCTGGGGCTTTGCCACCAAGCATGGACCATAGTTCACACCGTAGACCACACTCTCTCCCACACAGTTCCGCATGCCACATGCTGATGCAAAATGGCCTACATCTGTTGCTGCAACGTCACTCAGGACAATTCCCAAGTCCCGAAAAAGCCCCCGCATTACAACTGCTTTTCCCCCTCCCTGCCCTGAAAGCGTCCAGTGGCCACTGGCTCCACATCAATGTTGTAATTTCTTTCATTGCCTGAATCACAATATGTTTACAACAGAATACCAGTAAGTCCACTCTAATCCATAGCTCTTCCCCCAATCCTGAGGAGTCTGAGATGGTGATGTCCACTCCACCTCCAAGTGAGAGGGGGCTCACATCCAATGGATAAGATGGATGGGATGTGTTCTTTATCAATTACTCTAGGCCTGTAATTAAAGCCACGTTTTTAAAAGGACCTTGTTGAACTATGTCCTAAATCCACCTGCCAAGATGTAATGTCACTGAAATTATGCAAAGATCTAACAAGTGAGCAGTTCGTAAGGACAAGTATATCTTTTGCTTTCTATCCAAAAGATGAAATCAAGTAAACAGTACATGTCTCTAAATTAACCTTACACCCAACTGGCTCCAAAATACCAACCCTCGAAAACTTTCTGGGACCCGACTCGGCCCCCCCTGCCCGCCCCCCCGCGGCACACCTCAGTGAGATCACCACTTCCTCGGCGGCTAGCTCGCCCGGTGGGAGAAGGGCCCTAGCGGGCCTGGAGGTGCAGTTCACAGCCACTGAAGATGTGTGGGTGCGAGCAATGCACTGCGTCCAAGGAAGCGCTTTTGAACCGAGTCACGGTACCTGAACGATGGGGCGAGTGGCCCGGGAGGGGTGGAAAGGCGTCGCTCCTTGCTGCAAACATCTCGTGGCCCTACCCGCCCGGGACCATCTAGGTGCCGTCCACGGGCTGGCATCCTCCTCCCCGTGCGCTCGGCTGCCCTGCTCCTCCCGCCTGATTCGTATGCTCCTGCGTCCCTCGGCCGCGGCCCGCTTTTCCCCACCCGGAAGCCCCGCGGCCTCGGGCCCCCTTGTGGCTTTTCGACGTCCTGGCAGCCACGCGGCGAGCGCTCCGATGGTGCCCCGACATCTGCGAACCCTCGGCTTGGAGGCCTCAGAGCCCCGGCTGCCTCCAGCCACCGACTCAGTCCTTGGAGCCCCACTGCAACCCCCTCTCGGGGCTCCCCACTCTCCAGGTTCCCGACCCCACCGACCCCTGCCTGGTTCCCCACTCTCACTCATGCTCCAGGGCCTTCCCGCGAAGCCTCGGCCCCTCGCGGAACCGCAGGCCCTTACCTTCTCCTTCTTGCCCTCTTCCTCCATGACGCCTAGGTACAGCCGCGCATCGCGACCAGGCAAGCTAGGAAGCCAGCGCCGCCAGCGCCGCTACATGCTCGCTGCGGGCCCTGCGGGACGCCGCCCTGTCCCTCGGCCCGCCCTGCCCGCGTGCGCCGGCAGCTCACCCCAGACTGCCATGTTTTCCAACGATTCACTTTCAGCCTCCTTGCGTCCGAGTCTAAGGTGAGTTTCTTGTAAACAGCATATAGATGGGTATTTCCTTATCCATTCTGCCAATCTGCATCTCTTGATTGGACAGTTTAAGCCATTAACATTCAATGTTATGTAAGTAAGGAATTACTTACATTAAGCATGTTTTCTTTAGGTTTACGTATGCCATATGTTGTTTTTACTTCTCTATTTATCTTTTTACTTATTCTTACACTCTCCTCCAACTCTATCTCTCCAGTTTTTTCCTTTTGACTTGCAGAACTCTTATTTCTTGAAAGGTAGATTTCTTGTTGACAAACTCTTTTAATTTCTGTTTATCTGTAAATATTTTGAGCTCTCCCTCATTTTTGAATGTCAGCTTTGCTGGATAGAGAATTCTTGGCTGGAAGTTTTTTCTTTTAGCATCTTAACTGTATCATGCTACTGCCTTCTTGCCTCCATAATTTCAGATGAGAAATCAGCATTTAATCTTATCTAGCTTCCCTTGTATATGATGGATCTTTCTTCTCTTGCTGCTTTCAGTATTCTCTCTTTGTCTTGAGCACTGGACAGTCTGAAAAGTAAATGTCTTAAGTAGGCCTGTTAAGATTTATACTGTTTGGGGTACACTGCACTTCCTGGACATGTACGTCCATCTCCTCAATAGATTTGGGAAATTTTTAGCCATTATTTCTTCCAATACTGCTTCTACCCCCTTTCCCTTTTCTTCACCCTCTGGGAAGCCTATAATGCATATGTTTGTGTGTTTCATGTTGTCATTCAAATCCCTAAGTCCTTGATGAATTTTTTCTATCTTTTTATCTATCTGTTCTACTATCTGTCTGATTTCAACTAAACTGTCTACGGTATCACTGATTTTTTCCCTCTGCCTGTTCAAATCTGCTATTATGTGTTTCCAGTGTATTTCTGATTTACTGCATTGTGCCATTCATCACCATCAGGTCCATTATCCTTTTATGTATGTTTACAATTTTTTCAGTATGTTCCCCCAGTGTCTTCTTAATATCCTTTATCTCTTACTTCACTTCATTAAGTTGATTCATGATATTTGTTTGGACATCCTTGATTAGTTGTTCCACTTTCTGCATCGCCTCCTGTTGTTTAGTTTGTTCATTTAACTGGCTCATGTTTTCCTCTTTCTTAGTATGGCTTTTAATTTTTTGTTGCTGTCTAGGCATCTGTTTATCTTGATGGGCTTATTTGGTTGGTTAGGTTCTCTTTCTACTCTAGGGTTTTATTTTGTTGTTTCTTTGTGTGTGGTAAGGTTTGATACTTGGTTCCTCTTATTCTATATCTTTGCAGCTGTCTGTGTTCCCTTGAAAAAAATATTAGGACCCAAGAAAAGGAAAGAAATAAGAAGAGAAAAAGAATAATAGTAATAATAATGCAAAAAAAGATAGAAGAGGAACTGTGCAAGAGGTAGGAAACTAAGTAATATGAGTAAAAAATCATAAAAAATACAGGGGAATAAGAATAAAAAGAGGTGTAATAGAAAAAAAAAACAAGAAACAAAATAGAGAGAAAAAAATAAAATGAATTAAAGGGCTGGAGAGATGTGTAGAAAAAATAAAACAAGAAAAAAAAATAAAATGAATTAAAAGGCCAGACAGATGAGTAGAAAAAAATAAAACAAGAAACAAAATAGAAAAAAAATAGAATGAATCAAAAGGCCAGACAGATAAGAAGAGAATAGATGGGATGAGAAAAATAAAGAGAAAGAGAGAAAAAGAAAAAATGAAGATGAAACAAGAAGTGGTGGAATGGAAGAAAAGCAACAGAATTTAGAAGACAGAAAAATGAAGGAAAGAAGAGAAATAAAGTAGGTTGCAAAAAGAAGTAAAAGAAAAAAAAAAGGAAACAAAGAAAGGGAAAACAACAAACAAGAAATAAAATAGCAACAAAGAAACAACCCCAGCAAAACAGCCTTCCCTCTTAGGCCCCTAGGGACCTTCTCAGGCTGCTGGTGCTCATCAATTAATCACAGCAGCCTGCTCTCTGCAGGTGATGTATCCAGTTTTAGTGAATAAAATAAAGGAAACAACAACAACAACAACAAAAAAAACAACCCAAAACCCCATAAAACAAAACAGTAGAAACTCAGTCTATAAGTTCCCTATCATAAGGTGCTAGCTGCATGCCTTATCTCTCTCCCTGGATCCCTTCTTTTAGGAGGTATCGGGACTCAGCAACCTTCTAAATGCAAGGCAGGAATTCCCCCACTTCACTAGAGCAGCTCTATAGACTAAATAGGCTTTTGAAAGCTTATGGGGCTCTTCCTGTCCCTATTTCCCTTAGGTGAGTTGAACTTCCAACTAGCGGGGCTAGTTAGGTGCCTATCTCTGCCCCCTCCCTGACTAAGTTCCTCTCTTCCATGTTGGCTGGGTGTGAAAGCTGCCTGAGCAGACTCCCCCCTCCCCTGTCCCCAGGACCACCTCAGTGCTGGCTGTTATTCTCCCCGAAATTCAAAGGGGACTCAGGTGGCCAAACCCACGGGAAGGAATCCACTCTCCACCCTTTGCCAGACCCTTCTTCCTCCCAGGGAATGCTACCTCCCACTCAGCTGGTTGGTGAGAGCCAAGGAGTCCATGTAGGCTATTTCCCTTGAGGGTGGGGCTTACCCGCTCTCCATTTCCAGCCACAGTTGGAAAAACTTATGGTTTTCCCTTGGACTCTTTATCTCTTTGTCCAGCTCCCTCCAGAATGATGCCCTACAGTCTTCTGTGTTGTGTATTCCCAAAACAGCTCACTCAGGTAGGATCTTGTCCCTAATCTGCCATTTCTGGCAAAAGAGCTGAGCAGTGCCTACCTACATCAACACCACTTTTTAGGAGATGACTTTATTATTTTTTTAATAATTTATCTTTATTTTTTATTTTTCAAAAGATACTTAGATTACATAAATGTCACACAAAAAATATAGGGATTCCCATATGCCCCCACTCCCCACACCTCCCACACCCTCCCACATAAACATCCTTCATTAGTGTGGCACATTCATTGCAATTGATAAATGCATCCTGGGGCATTGCTACTAAGCACGGACCATAGTTCACATTGTAGTTTACACTCAGGAGATTACTATAGATGGCCTATTCAGTTTAACTTTCAAAATAAATATTTTGTGGTAAACAGCATCATTTCTATTTTACTTATGAAGGACCCGGTACTCAAATTGGTTCAGTCCCTTGCACATATGTAGTCTAGATAAGATTCCTACCCACACCTGGTCTGCCATCAAGGCCAAGTGTCTGTGCTATGCTGCTTTTATTTTTGGAAATCTCTTACTGTAACAGAGGCACATGTGAGTGGGAGCTGATAGGGCATGTGTGGGTAGGAGTTCGTTGGTGACAGTGTCAAAGCGGATGACCTCTTGGTCATAGCAGAGTATGTTTGTTGTGTCCTTTGATCCCTTTTTGGACTGCATTAAATTACAGTAGAATTGAGCTGTGAGGTATGGAGGGTCAGTGTGACTTTAAATGGGAGATTCCTCATGCAGCCTAGGTATTGGGAGTGATATAGAGGGGAGATCCTGGAGGGCTCTGAAACATAGCCCATCAATTTCAGCTATGTAGTGTTTAGTGGCCAGGCATAAGGTGGACCAAAACATAGAACAAAAGCCAACATTTTCCATTGCCCTTTAGAATGGAGAGAGAGCCAGTTCTTCCCAGGTTGACTCACAGAATTTCTCACTCCCCAGTTTTCCTCTCCACCTTCTCCTGGGAGAGAGTTTGTTTGTTGGAGCAGCAGAGATGAGCAGAGAACTTTGCAGGAGATTTAATTGCCAGAGACTGGGGACAGAGGTGTGGCAGAGGGGAGGTCTCTGAGGATTTATGAAAACAGAAGCAACTTTCCTAGTCACAAGCAGAAGGGAGAAACGTGGGTGGGAGTGTGGGCTGGCCAAGAATAAAGCCTTTCAGTTGAGATCTGGACTTGGTCCAGGAAGAGGTCTCTTCTCCAGATGAGAAGCTTTTTGTTGGCTCCCAGTGAGAGGCCCCGCCCCTCCTGGGTGTGCGCACTCCCACCCTGCTCCCCTTTAGGATGCGTGATTTATTTTCTTTCTGGTATAATTATTGTTTCTGGAAGGCTTTTTCTTAACCCCTAAAGATTCTGCTAATATAGTAGAATGTCTCTGTCAGGTTTTTCTGTGTTCCTTGTTTCAGACTCATTTTCTTCTCATTTTAGTCAATCTTAATGCATTTAATTAAAATCTATCCACGGCCCAACTGGAAGGCATCAGGTATTTTCTACCTCTTGGTGGTGTGTGCTGCAAGCACTCAGTTAACTCCTATTTTCACATGATAGGAGGAAATTTTTGAATATTTCTGATCACATAAGCATTTCTTTCTCCAGGAGATTTCTCTTTTCTACTTTTCCTAAGGAGATGGAGGCATGTTGGTTTCCACCCTCTGAGATAGACCCCATTGCAGACCCTACTTCTTGATCAGAACTCCTGTCCCTGAGAGGTGGTGAAGTTTGTTCATCAAAGACATAAAGCTCCAGATTGGGAAGCTGCCCTCCAGATTCCCCAGGTCCTCCTGGTTTCATTGACTACTGGTTTCAGGTAAGGCTCTTCCTCTCTGTCTTATATTTCCCTTCTCTGTTGTCAAATGCTTAAAAATGTTTGTTTTCTTCATGCCACCCACAAGTATCCCTGCCCATTCGCCTACTGTCTATTTTTCTTGAGGTAGAAAGCTCTAATTGAGGTTAGATTTGGCTTCTAACATATTGAGTTCCTTCTCCTAATCCTTTATTCCATGTGTAGAGCCTGAGAAGTCTTGAGTGGTTGTTTCACACAACCTCTTCACTATACAGTTGGGGAGACATACCCAGAGAGAGGAAGTGACTTACTTAGAGACTCATCACAGGTTTTAGGAAGGCTAGGGACTATTTGGTATTTTCAAGTCTAGGGAAGATGCAACAAGGACTGTGTGCTCTGACATCTGCATTTGGTGCCTGGCCCCCTTAGAGTACTGGGAGAGTTATCTGTCCCTAATGATATTCAATGTTGGATATTGTCTGAGAGACAGTGGTAAAATCTACTCCTGCCCACCCACCACATTCACCTTATATTTCTAATTCTTGGCAAGAAATTTTTGTTTGCTCTACCTTATTCTTCCATTGATTATGTCTGTTTGGATATTCTCTCTTATATCCCTTTTCCTTGAAGGAGTCTGGGCTGTCCTTTCATTTGGAAAAACATGCTCCAGTGTGACTTCTCCCCTCTAATCCCATCCTGTGTTTTACTTTCTCTAAGAGAAAGCTCTTGCATGAGGCTGACACCCTTCTCTCTGCTGCAGTGTCGTCTGACAAAATTTCCAGTGTACCCTCTGTAAGACCCTCTTATACAGCACATAGGGCTCTGACAAGGTGTGATTTGAGGGGTGCAGGAAGGCCTCCCAGCCATAAAATATCTCCAGCTATTGCCCAACTGAAACTATGCATGTTGTAGGGACCTGGTAAGGCTTACCTCAGGAAAAATTAGCATTTCATCTGGTAGCAAGTGTTTAGGTTATAATGGAATGGAGCTTCATTCATTAGCAAAGATTAGCTCATCTGATCCATTGATAAAAACATTTACTGAAAACCAGTTGATACATCTTATAAGAGTCAAAATAAACAGGGTCAATTTCCCTTTCAACTTGAAAATTCAGACTTCCAATGAAACATGCTTTTGTTAAAAACAAAAACAAAAACAAAAACAAAACAACTTCCCTCCTCCTAACATTCCCCCTGCCACCACCTTCATAATAATAATAAGTGACAGAGATTGTAGGCATAATAGCTATCATCATTTATTGGACACTTCCATACGCTAGCCTATTTTACCCTCACAACCACCATATAAGGAAGTATTTCCAACTTTATTATTTTCCTAATGGTGTAGATGAAAAAAAAAATGGCTTTAAAAGTGGCTAAAAAACCTGTTCAAGGTCATATTGCTTGTGGCCGTCTCCTGCATGGGCCATCACGATTGCTGCCTAGCAGTTTCTCCCATTCTCCAGTCTCCCTGGTGACTTTCTGCCATCTGTTGAATGGTCTAAAGTGTTTGCTCAACAGCCAACAATGGTCATCATTTGTCGAGCTTTTTCTATGTCAGCTGAGCATGTGTCTGGTGCTTTTGAATAAATGAACTCATTTAAACTTCACAAACACCTGGGAGCTGATTATTCCTGTCCTCATTTTACAGATGAGATGCAAGGCTCAATAAGGACTTACCTAGGCACAGCATGCTAATAATTGGCTTAACCTTGGCTCTAAACCATGACCTCGTGATATATAAGGTCCCAACTCAGCTTGACCTTTGGGATCAGGCTCCCTCAATTGCTCCCCTGCATGGAAGCTTTGCTCAGCCAGTGTGCCCAATTTGCCTTCCCATCAAAATCATGTTTTTCTTTTTTCTCTGCTTAGTCTCTGGCTCTTCCCTCTGCCCTAAATACCCAATTGGCTTCTGCTAATTATCCTCCTGCTAAAGGATACTAATTATCCTTATGATTCCTCTTCACTTTCCAATGGGGGGAGAGAACTGGGAAGGTCAAAACATGGCTGCTACTTCTCTCCAGACTGGAAGTAGCTGCCTCTAGGACTTGAGGAACCAGGGAGGGTGGGCAGCTATGAGAAGATCCTGAAGGGGGCAGGTGTTGTCCGTGAGATGGCCAGAGGGGATTGAAGACAATGGGGTCTGCTCCAAAGCCCTTCCCAGCAGGACAAGGGGTAGTCAGACACACCAACTCTCACATACACCACAAACCCTAGAAGTCAGAATGCTCCAGAAGGTTTTATAATGGAGTGCGCTGTCCCTCTGCCTGGCTTGCCACTTTACTTCCTGTCCCCTGCCTCATCTTGTGCCATTGTCTCTCTTTGAATCCTTCTCTCTACTTTTCTCTGTTCTCTATTGCAATGTGTCTTTGTTTTCTTTTTGTCTCTTCCAGGGAAAAAACATTTACAATGTGTTAACTTTCTCCTTCTTTTATTTTCTTATTTCCTCATTTTTCTTGTCTTCTTTACCTTGACATTTTCCCATTATCTCTCTCTCCCTGTTGGTCTGTTGTTTGTATTTCTCCTTATTCCTCCCCTTTCTAATTCTTCATTCAATCATTAAATGTTTCCTTATCTTGTGCCTAACTTGCATTCTGTCCTTTGCTCTCTGATGGTTGCTCTCATTATCTAGGATGGGTCTCAAGACCGCCTTCATATTTTCTCCTAGCTGCTATGACTGTGTGCATATGTTCAGGTAGAATTTACCATGAAGGGATCCCCTACCATACCACGGAGGAAATACTGAGAATGGTATCCAAAAGATGTTACTTTTTCTTTAAAAAATATGAATGTATTACTATTACTATCTTAAAAAAATTTCCTAATTGTTACTTGTTATGTATATTAAAGATATCATGATATAAAGCAAGCCTAAAGAGAAAAGACCTTCCAGATACATCAGTTACCGACTCATAATAATCTTCATCTAAATTAAAAAAATACATGAAGACATTCTTGCAAAAATCCAAAATTTATAGTCAAGCTGAAGCCCCTGTTTGACCACAATCCCCAATCCTAACCTTCTCTCCAAATGTACCATTGTAATCATTATGCTCTGTATCTTTTAGCAATTTTTATGTACTTGTTTCTCATATTCTTGCCTATACTTGATATTCCAAATTGAATAATTTGTACCAAATTGATGGGTAAAAAACTGTATGTTTGTTTTAATTTAAATTTCTCTAGTTACTAGTGAGATAAAGCAATCTTTTAAAAATGTTTATTTCGATTTTTCTTTTCTGAGAATTACTGCTCATTTTGTTTACTATTTTTCTTATTTGTGGGTATTCTTTATATATTTTGAATATGAATCCTTTTTCTATTATGTCTTATTTAATGAGCCAATTCCTTCTCAAGATCATAAACAAATATTACTATATTTTCCTCTGACAATGTTATCAGCTTTTCCATTTAGTTCTTTGACCTTCCAGGAATTTATTTTTGCCTTTGGTATGAATTAGGGATCCAATTTTATTTTTATTGTTGTTTTAATACAGGTTGGCAATTGTCCTATACATTTATTGAATAACCATTCTTTCCCTGCAGATTTTATATTATATATTTTAAATCAGATTATAGATTTCACACTTACATAGGCCTGATTCTGGACTTATTCTGTCAATTTCTTAATTTTTCACCAATACCAGACTATGCTAGATTGAATTATGTACCCCAACAAACATGTGTTGTTAATATTAATCTGTGTTCCTGTGGGTGAACCCATTGTAAATAGGACCTTTTGAAGATGTTATTTTTAGTTAAGGGGTAGAGAACTGAATCAGGGTGGACTTAATCCAGTTCCTTGGAGGCTTTATAAAGAGAACTTGAAAGTCACAGATATCAGAAAGGAGAAGATATCACCATGTAATGCTTTGAGCTTAAATATCTGAAAAGAAAAAAATAATACACCTCCCTCTCTCTGTCTATCCATCTGTGAAATGGGGATAATGACTAGACTAATGTTTTAGAATAATTAAGAGGATTAAATCCAAGGATGTAACAGAATGTGCATTGTAGAGCCTGCCCCTTGAGAAATACTCAAGTATTGTCAGCTGGCATCATTTTTAAACTATTAGCCGTTTTTTATTGTCTTAATTTTCTAGGACTTCTATAACAGATACCACAAACTGGTTGACTTAAAAAAACAGGACTTTATTGCCTCAGTCTGGAGGCTAGAAGTCCAAAGTCAAGGTATCAGCAAGCAAGCCATGCCTCTCTAAAGTCTGTAGCATTCTGGTGGTGTCTTGCCAGTGATCCATCTCTGCCTCCATCACATGGCAATCTGTCTCTCTTGTTTCCTCCTGTGGCTTTTAGTTCCATGTCTAAATTTCCTTTGCTTATACCATGTCTAAATTTCCTTTGCTTATACGGACTCTAGTCTTACAGGAAAAAGTTCCACCTTGACTCAGTTTGGTCTCATCTTAATAGGATCTTTGAAGATCCTATTTACAAATGAGTTCACACCCACAGCACAGGAAGTTAGGACTTGAACAGGTTTCACAGGGAACATGGTTCCATCCCCCAAAACCTGTGTTATTGCACACAATCTTTACTCTCACCCTATGCAATAGTATTTTTATACCAAAGTAAGATAAGGTAAGTGAAGCCCAGAGAGTACAGTAATGTGTCCAGTTCACACAGCTGATAAATATCATTGATGATAAATGTCTTTGCTGCTTTAGTACTTTTTCCTG
>JAQZBX010055178.1:0-18483 GCA_029593785.1 Cabassous unicinctus | reverse complement strand
ATATACCATCATATTCAGATGCCTAGACATCAGCAAAAAATTACAAGCCATACTAAGAAACAGGAGGAGATGGCCCAGCCAAAAGAATAAACCAAATATCCTGAAGAGATACAGTATTTCGTACAATTAATCAATGATAATCAAACAAATCTCCTAAATCACTTTAAAGGATTTAAAGAAAATATGACTAAAGACATAAATGATATTAAGAAGACACTGGGAGAGCATAAAGAACAATTTGAAAGCCTGCCAAAAAAAAAAGGTAACAGACCTTATGGGAATGAAAGACATGATAGATGAGATTAAAAATACATTAAAGTCACATAAGAGCAGATTTGAATTGCTTGAAGACAGAAATAGTGATTTCAAAGATAGAACATCTGAACTGGAAAAGACAGGAGAACAGAAAGAGAAGAGAATGGGGAAAAATGGAATGGACTCTCAGGGAATTGCATGGCAATGCAAAACACACAAACATTCATATTATTGGTGTCCCAGAAGAAGAAGAGAATGGAAAAGGGGCAGAAAGAATTTTTGAAGAAATAATGACTGAAAACTTCCCAACCCTTATGAAGGACATAAATATAAATTTCCAAGAAGGACAACACTCTCTAAACATATTAAATCCAAATAGACCTATCCTGAGACACCCACTATTTAGAATGACAAATATCAGAGATAAAGAGAGGATTCTGAAAGCAGCAAGAGAAAAGCAAAGCATCACATACAAGGGAAACTGGATAAGATTAAGTGCTGACCTCTCATTAGAAACCTTGGAGGAGAGGAGAATATAGTGTGATGTATTTAAGGTACTGAAAGAGCAAAACTGCTAGCCAAGTATTCTGTATCCAGCAAAGCTCTCCTGCAAAAATGAGGGTGAGTTCAAAGTCTTCACAGACAAAAAAACCTGATAGAATATGTTAACAAAAGACAAATTTGCAAGAGATACTAAAGGGGGGTGCTGCAGCCTGAAAGGAAAAAACAAGGGCAAGTGATTTGGAGAAGAGTTTAGAAATGAAGATTATTAGGAAGGTAACACTAAAAGAGAAGAAGACAAAAAATAGAACAATATGACAACAGAGAGCTAAAGTTCAAAATAGATGAATCAATTTGAAGTTTTCAAGTGGCCCTTCACATCTATCCAATGAACACTGAAATATGGATAGAAGACCTTTCTTGGGCAAGAACACTCCAGGAACAGCAGAAAGAGGCACAGAGGATTAAAAAGTGAATCATCAGCAGAAGTAACAGATTTCTCACCAAAGTCAATTCTTGACTATGACTTTAAAAGTGAAAGATTACTGCTGTTTGTGCAGCTATTGCTGAGAAACAGAAGACAGCTTCAACAAATAAAATAATGGTTGTTTTGTCTGCTTCTGGGACTGTAGAGACTGTAACTGAGAAGGAAGATGGTGCTCCAACACCGGATGGCTCTGTTTTTTATAAAAGCCCAATGAAGGAAAATGCATAGCATGAATTATGTGAATCTGTCTTTTTTGATTATCGTTTAAAGTTTTAGTTTTAGGGATATTTATTTTGGAGAAACAGGGGCAAAACCCCTGTTTGTAAGATAAGTTTTTCAGATGAAGCATATAAACCTAATTAGTAACATTATTGTATAGTGTTTGAACCATCATTTCAAAAGTTAGGTTTTATACTTAAGATTAGAATTCTGAGCAAAAAGTTTTTGATGTATAAATTTAATTTAATCCAAATATATGTATGGATATATTTTAAAGACACAACTTGAAAAGCAAATAAATTAGAGAGATGGAAACAGAAAAGCAGCTATGGACAGCAGGGGAAGCATAAAGAGATTGAGAGGTGATCAGCTTTTTTGTTTATTTTTTTATTTTTATTATTATTATTAAATAATGAAAATGTTCTAATAATGATTGAAGTGATGAATACACAACTATGTTATTATACCAAATACCATTGATTGTATGCTTTGGATGGATTGTATGCTTTATGAATATGTATCAATAAAATTTATTTGCTTAAAATTAAATTAAAAAGACAAATATATTTATTGGGTATAATTAACTCATCTAAGACATACATGAAAGTGTAAAAGGTGGAAAATAATATACCATATAAAACATTAAAAATACTAAATTTTATTTCACTTTGACAATATCAAATAAAAGAGATACTAAGGAAAATACTAGAAATTGAGTGCCCTTTCATAATGATAAAAAGGTTTGAATTCCTAGGAAAACACAGCATTTTTTTTTTAGTAATTGTGAGTTAACAAACAATCATGGATTACATACATGATTCCCATACATCACCCTACCATCAACATCTTATATTGTTGTGACTCATTTGTTACAAATGACAAAAGAATATCATCTTTTATTAGAATTGTATATTTGTTAGTGTTCATGAGAGATCATTCACATATTTGTACTGTTAACCATAGTCCATCATTCACCATCATTCACTGTGTTATATGGTCCCCTGCATTGTACAATCCATCCAAAGTGTACATTCAGTGGCTCTCAGTGCTGTCATCAGCTCTGAAAACATAGCATTTTTAAATGTGCACACAAAGAGTAACATTGCTTTTGAAAAGTGACAGAAGTATGATAAGTCACAGATTTAGGAACTTTTTTTTACATCTCTCAGCAATTGATAGAATAAGCAGAGAAAACAAAATGAAGATATTGAATATTTGATCACTGTGAATAATAAATTAAACTTAATGCACAGTATACAGAACTGCAAAGTTCACCTTTTCACATGCACTTAAGCAAGAGAGGCAAGAGGGAGAATGAGACTACAGTCCTTCTGCCACAGGGAGTGCTGAGCTGAGAAGAAAGTTGGAGACAAAGAGAAGGGGGCAAGAGAGGACTTGTTCTGATGATGGGGCATAAGATATGCTGATGCGATGAATGTGGGGTGGAGGGAAAGTGAGAATTCAAGAAAGGCAGCCACATGTTACGAGAACCTATGTCAGGTGGAGTTCCTGAACATGGAGCCAGAGGAGGAGCAGGTTCCTGGAGCAGCCCAGAGTTTCGTGTTGGCATGCTAGACATCCACAAGGAGGCATAATAAATCAGCTGCGTATCTCTCAGGACTGTGCAGAAAGGAATGGGTTAGATAAATAAATGCAGAAGTACATATGCCAGTATAGATGGTGTTTAAAGCCAACGTGCTCCAGTGAAGGAGCATGGTGCTGAAGAAGGAAAGGAGTCCAAGGACTAAACCCTGAGGAAACACTTATGCTGAGAGGCTTTGGAGAAACAGACAAGCCAGCACAGAGGCAGAGGGGAAGGGCAGTGATATCAGATGAATAACAAACAAACAAAAAACAGGTGAATGTAGTGAATCAGAAACTGATTTCAAGGAGATGAGAATGACTGTATGAAAAGTAGCTGATGGAGTAAGTTAGAAGAGGAAAATTTGGGAATAATGGAAATGTTCTAAAGTTGGATCATGGTGAGGGTTGCGTAACTCTATACATTTACAGAAAATGTACATTTAAATTTATAAATTTTACATTATGTCAATTTTAGCACTTTGATATTGTTTATTGATTCCAAAAATAGATATTGGATTATGTTTGTAAACTGATCTGTTCCACTGGGCATATTAGATTATATTGGATTCAGAGGTTTCACATTTTTTATTAAAAATGTTTAAGGCCTTGATTGGACAATATGAATAGGATGTTGAGTCCCCACCCTGTTGATGGATGGGGACTCACAGAGAAACCACATCACAGAGAAGGAAAGTTAGAGTTTTGGTCCTGGAGCCTGGGAAGTAAATACACAGAGAAGGATATATGTGAGGAAAGAGAAGCTTCCATTAGACATGGCAGAGGCCCTGGGAAGAGAGACAAGCCATTCACCTGATAGTTTACAGATGACCTTGTAGAGAGAACAGAGCAGCTGAGCCCAGAGACAAATGAGCTCTGGGAGAGAGATGATACTTTTCTCATCCTACAGCTGATATTGCAAGAAGCTGGGATCACAGGGCCTTAAGAGGAAGAGGAAGCCTGAACACTTGCAGACATCAGCAGCCATCTTGCTCCAACACTTGGCAACAGACTTTGGTGAGGGAAGTAACTTATGTTTTATGGCCTGGTAAATGTAAGCTTCTACCCCAAATAAATACGCTTTATAATGGTCCACAGATTTCTGACACTTTGCATCAGTACACCTTTGGCTGACTAATACATTGATAATAACTCAATAGTTGTTTAAAAATATTCACATGGTTTATGTGAATATGCCATGTGCTGAAGCTTTTCTACTGCCATGTATTTACTCAGGGAAAAAGAAAACATATCTTTATAAAAAGGTCTTGTACATGGGTATTCATATCTGTATTCATAATGCTCCAAACTTGAAGCAACCGAAGAATCAACCAAGAGGAAAATAGATAAGCATTTTTTAACATAGTTATTCAATGCCAAAGGACTCAATGATAAAAGCAGGGAGAAGTGCTGATTCACACAGCAGCAATAACACATTTAAAAATATTATTTTGAGCTAATGAACACATGCACCAAAGAATGTATTCTGATTTATTTCATTTTTAGAAACTACAAGAAGTGGCAAAAATGATGTGTGCTGATAGAAATCAAAACAGAGGCTGTAGCAAATGGAGGGGTTTGAATATTCATTGATGGTACAGGAGGTATTTTCTGGATTAATGGAAATTAATCATTCATATCTTAATAGGGTTTTTGGATACCATGGAGCATGGAGCAGTGAAATGTTTTAAAATTTGACAGTCGTTCAGTTAACCATGGCACATTTCACTGCATTTTAATTTTGCATCACTTCAAAAAAATTTTTAAGAGAAAAAAGAATGATCATTTGAATGTAATGGAGACAAGTAAGTTTTATTTTTCAGGTCTCTCCTCCTACACCTTTCCTCAGATCTTCTCACTGATGACCTGTCCAAGGTGCCAGTTGCTTGTGTGATCCAGTTGGAACCCTGGGGAGTTCTCTGTGGTAGGTTGTGGCTGACAGATCCATGGTTACTGGGCAGAGACCTGTGGGTGACCACAGGGCCATAGAAGGGCTGTGAACCTCTTGCCTGACATGGGGCTCATCATTGGGAAGCTGCAACAGGTGGTGATGGAGCTGCTGGCCAATGACATGATACCAGGCCTCACATTCCACAGCCTCCTTTGGTCATTGGCTTACTGGTGGGGCCCTTATTGTTGTCCAGACTTGTCCAGTCTGTTAGAATCAGATTTATATAAGACAAGAAAAGCAGCTTTCTGACACACTGGCTGCACTGACTGAAGAGTAATGCCAGCTCCTTGACAGGATTAGGATTAAGTTGCTCACAGAATTTAGCAAAGTCTGTCATCTTTAGATGCCAGACTAGAGAAGGTGGCTATATCTATACCCAGCCTTGTAGATACTTACAGAAAGGCAAAGAGAATGTAAGAGATGCTGAAGAGATTAACTTCACTGGCTCATAAACTAAAGGAAGGGATCCAAAGGCTCCAAACTAGAAGGGTTGATAATGGAGATGCTAGATACACTGAAGTCTCTCAAAGGGCTCATGAGAACCACCACCACACAAGACTATTTCCAAACCCAGTGTGTGACCCCATCCACCTTCTGATAGCCTTTCCCCAAAGGGTAGGTCTGGGAGCTAAAGCAGTGCTGTCCCTTCCCCTCCACTCAGGCCTCCAGAGTCTCCAGGCTGTGTTTACCCATCAAACCCTTCTGAAGGTCCTAGAGACAAGTGGATCCAATGGGGCTCTCTCTATTGATTGGAGTTCCTCCATCTTCTCATCCTGGACAGAGCCATGCTCAATTCCTTCTTTTATATTAAAAGACTCTCAACTTCTAGAAAACACCAATAAATGTGGGACTGTCTTTCTTTTCAAAAAAGTTTGAATTATCTCCCAGCAATCAAAGAAAGCCCTACTATTTAAAACTTTACTCAAATTGAAACTTGATCAAAATACATATCCCAAAACAATATTTTCTGTTTAATTTATAGTTTATTTATATCTTAAGTAAACTTAAGTGATCTATTTTTACTTTATAATCCTATCTATATATTATAAATATTGTGTTATAATTTAAAAATATATATATATTTATGTAAGATACATTTAAACATCAGCAACAATATTTTTTTGGCAGAGTAGAATTTCTAATTGTCACAACACCCAAATAAATTCAACTTTATTTTTTAACTAGATATGTATTAGTTAAAACATTAAAAAATATATTTGATGGGTGTAAACTGTATTCTTAGAACTATATATCATTTAATATTTATATTCTAAAATAAGAAAGTTTAAAAATAAAATTGGCAAATTCACATGTAGATGATTTTCTTTCTCTGCCATGTGTTTCACTGAGAGTTTTCTGACCATGAAAAATTGTTCCAGAGAGAATTTGTAGAAATCTCCACATCCCACCCCTCATGCCTCTCCCTCACCATCTGACACACCTCACAGGAAAGCTGAGGGAGAGGCAAGGGTTTCCCTCTCACAGGAATAGATGGCATCCCTAGAATTACTAGTTTCAGTCAGAAATGACACTCTTTCTACAGACAATGAGCACTCCCTGCAGAATATTCATGATGCTGGAAGGAAAGCAGGAAGTGACACTTTGAGGAGGTTGGCTGGGGAAATAAGACAAAGAACAAAAATCAATCATAAGAAGGTAAATGATTTTTCCTCAAAATAGATCTGGGTATAGAATGGTAAAGATGAGAAAGAATGTTGCTGTCCTAGTGGAGCTGATATTTGCAGGGGGTAGATACTGAACACAGAAATTAAACAGAGCACAGAGGATGCCATGTGAGGATAAAGTAAAGGAGAAGAATGCACAGGGAGGGTAGTGGATGTGGCTCAAGCAGTTAGGCACCCGCCTCCTACGTGGGAGGTCACAGGTTTGGTTCCTAGAACCTGCTAAAGAAGATGAGCAAGACAATGAGCTGACATGAAGTGCTGGCACAAGTGAGCTGAAACAATGGGATGAGGCAATGGGATGACACAACAGGGTGATGCAGTGAGAGACACAAGAGGGACAAATAGGGAGTGGATGTGGCTTAAGTGATTGGGCACCTTTCTCCCACATGGGAGGTCCCAGGTTTGGTTCCCAGTGCCTCCTAAAATGAAGTTGAGCAGGCACAGAGTGCACACAACAAATGGACACCGAGAGCAGTGAGTGCAAACAATGGAGGGGTGGAGAAATAAATAAATCTTAAAAAATAGAATGCACAGGGAAAGGAATGATTGATGGGTGTGGGAAGGGGCTTGTGATGAGAGGTCAGGGAAACCCCTGTAAAAAGGGGACACTTGAGCAGTGAACCAACCTGGGGATAAGCACTGCAGGATGAAAGCAGAGAACAGGTGATGTCTATGAAGGGGGTGTGAAAGGGGAGTGTTTGAGGATCAGTCAGAGGCCTGAGAAGCCTAAATGCAGTGAATGAATGATGGCCAAAGGGGTAGGGGTAGGTGATGTCAAGAGAGTAAAGGGTTTAATTTTAATTAAGAGAACAGTGCCTGTAATGAGGGGGTTAATGTTTAGCAGGAAGAACAGGTGGAGACCATGACAGGGACTCTTTAAGATGATGTTGATTGTTGCACTGGGGTGGGGTGTGGGGAGAGCAGTGGAGACAGAGAGAAGGGGTGAGCTCCAAGACCTGTTCTGCAGAACCCTACAGGCTGCTGATGACTCTGTATGTTCCCTTCCTTGCCTCTCTTTAGTGAGAGTTTTGTTCTCCACCTCTCAGACCAGAGTCTGTCCTCAAGTATCTGGTGGTCCTGGTCACCATTTCACATCCCAGTCCTTGGGGGAAACAGCTGAGTGGGGCTGTGTGTGCCAGGGTGGGGCCTGTGTCTCTCAGTGCTTCTAGGGTTTCCATTGTTGAGGACCACGTTAATCTGAGACCTTTGCCTTGGGCAGCTTCAAATCTCCACAAAAGCATCCTCTAGACTCCTACCAGGGTGTAGTGAGCCTGGCCACCAGCATTCTGGGAACTAAGAAGGGACAGTGGGAGGTGGGCTCAGTCTTCAGGCTTTCTTTGGGGCTCCACTATCAGTGGGCTTCTCAACCCCTCCTCACTTATATCCGCATCTATAAGTTCACAGCCTTTATCTTCTCTTTTCCATTTAGTGCAAAGCTGGGATGGAGAAGGGGACAATCTGCCTGTGCATGTTGGAATGAAATCCATACGTCTAACTCTTCTCTTCTATGGGTTACTATTTTTTGCTTACAGTTTCTGCCTAGTAACAGACCAATTGTGCTCCCTATTGGTCAGGGCACCCACAGCCCACTGGGCTAAGCAGTCATTGGCTCAGCCTGCTGTCTCTCTGAGTACCAAAGATTGCCAAGAGACCACCCCTGAATTGCCTGAGCCAGGGTCCAGTCTAAGAATGGGCAGCTCCCCCTTGCCACTGGCCATGGAACCTGCTGGTTGCTTTGGAGACTGATTGGGACTGTTCAATCTCAGTCTCCACCTCAAACTACCATGGTGGGTCCTTCAAACATGGCTTGGTCTTGGGTCCTGGTTAGGAGTCTGTACTGGGTGGTGGTCAGGGTTTTCACAGAAGTCAGAGGGGCTCCCAGGGAGAGACTGGGCATCTATGTAGGGTCAGATGATCCTACCATGTGGGGGAGCCCCATCCTCAGTGTGGGGTTTGGAAAAAATGGGCATCCATGGTGGGGACTTCAGTCTTGGGGGACCCCCATAAGTGTGGTGAAGAGGGTTAAAGTTGGTGTGTCTGTAAAATGGGGGCTCACTGTGACTGGTAAAGGCTAGATAATTTTTAAAGATGTATTTATTTATTTACTATTTATTTATTTATTTATTTATCCCCCCCCTTTCATTATTTTGTGCTCGCTGTATGCTCTCTCTGTGTTCTTCTGTGTCTGCTTGTCTTCTCTTTAGGTGGTACCTGGAACCAATTCTGGGATCTTCCAGAGTGGAGAGAGGTGCTCAATCTCTTGCACCATCTCAGTTCCCTGGTCTGCTATGTCTCTTATTGTCTCTCTTCTGTGCCTCTTTTTGTTGTATCATCTTGCTGTGCCAGCTCTCCACATGGGCCAGCACCCCCACAGGCCAGCTCTCTGCTTGGGCCAGCTTGCCATGCAGGCCAGCTTGCCTTTCACCAGGAGGCCCTGGGAATTGAACCCTGGACCTCCCATATGGTAGATGGGAGCCCAATCACTTGAGCCACCTCTGATTCCTTAGGGATGAAATTTGACCTGTGTTTTTAAACCTCAGGGAAAATGGGTGGTAGAAGACTTCATGATTTTCTAATTTCCAACTTAAACTTTGGGGTGCCAGAATTTAAATCTAGTATGACAATTATACCTTTATTTACCTGCTGGGAAACAGAGCAGGCCTGTATCCCATTGGCCAGCAATGCCCCATCCTTTTTTGGGGAATCAGGCTTCCTCTTAGTAACAGGCTATTTGCAGTTACCATTGGCTGGGGCCAAGCCTACTTACTAATAATGATAATATCCCTTATTATATTGAAAGTTTAACTATTGGCAAGCATTTAACTCAGCTGTAGTTTATGTAAGTATTAATCACTTACATTTTTTTAACTTTTCATTTTGAAATAATTTTAAAATTATTATAGAATTATAGAATTAGCAAAGACCTAAGTATAAACAAAAACCCATTTTTCTTTCACTCATATAAGTGTAAAAAAGCTAACATTTTACAGTCTTTGATCTGTATCTCCCAATCTTTCTAGTTTTCCTGAATTTTTTCTTCTGAACTTTCTAAGCAAGTTGCCAAACTGTTGCCTCATCACCCCCAAATATGTTAGAGTTTGTCCTTCAAATCAAGAAGACTCTCCTACATTTAAAATTTACCCATTAATTATTTTTTAAATTAACATGATTCATCACTACTATCCATTCAAGTTTCACATCCAGGGTTCATCAATTGTCCAGTTATGTCCATTACAACTAAAAGCCATAGTCCACAAGGGAGCATTGCATTTAATTGTCATGTCTCTTTAGAGTCCTTCAAACAGGAGCAGTGTATGCCATCCCCTGATTTTCAAAAATTTAATGTTTATGAAGGATATGGCTCCATATGGATTTCTTTAGACCAGGGTTTCTTAATAAGTGGTCCATGAGCTTCAGTTGGAATTCAAAAACACATTACTCTTGTGAGAACATGGTGTGAGTGTGATATATTTATTAAATAATATACAGTATAGTGTGGACTTAGTAAGGGGTCTGTGGTTTTCACATGACTGGCAAAGGGGTTCATGAAACAAAAAAGGTTAAGAGCCTCTGCTCTAATGTTTCCATGTGATTGGACATAAGATGTATCTTTGGTAGGAATACCATTGAAGGTATGCTATGTTCTTCCCTGTATATCATATTGGGGAGTGGGGGAGTGCATGGTGCACTTTTGTCCTATTGCTGGTGATGGTAACATGATCCTTTGGATGAAGTATAGGCTGTCAGTCTTCTTCATAGAGTTATCTTTTCATTTTGAAAATCAATAAGTATTTTGCAGGGACATATTTGAGATTATGTGAATATCCTGCAACTTCTCATATTTTACCCCATATTTTTGGCATGCATTGTTAAGTCTTGTATGAGAAAATTATTACCATATCTTTGCAAAATATGATTTTCAATTTTTTTGTGTTTTTTTTTAAAGGAGGTACCAGGGATTGAACCCAGGACCTCAAACTGGGAAGCAGGCTCTCAAACCACTGAGCTATACCAACTCCTTATCAAAATATGATTTTCAAACTCAGTCATGCCTCTCCATTAGTTGGCAGTTATTCTATTGTAAGAAAGAGTTTCCCTTCTCCCTCATTCACTATTTATGTGTATCAGTGGCAACCCAAAGATTCCTATTTTATTGCTATCTTTAGTTATTTTCATGCTTATAGTATCCCTGACATGTTTGCTTGGATTGGCTTAAAGTTGTTCCTGTGTCTTTCTGATATCTCACCATCTTTGAGCACTTCCTTAATTTAGGGTACAATGAGTTCCAAATTCTTTTATTTTCACAGACTTGTTTCAGCAATTATTTCAGGAAACTGTTTCTTTCTGAGGAATAATTACAATAATAGTATAATAAAATGTTGTTTTTTTAAAATTCCTAGTAAGTATTTTATTTGGAATGATTTCTGTCAAAAGAACAAAGAGGTAAGCTAAGGGGATTTTAAATTTTCTCATAATAGGTTCCTCTAATTGTCTTGCATGACTATTATCACAATAATAACTCTAGTATTTTAAATTGCTTGTCTCAATAGAAATAGCCAGCCAGTTAAGGTACCTTTAAAATTTCTTTTGAAACAACAACCTCCATTTCATCTTAATACCTCTAACAATAAGGCCTAATTTCTTTCAATTCTTGTCTCTGGGCAGACATTTTCTTCATAAGATTTTAGCACATGGAAAGGAAGTTAAAGTGGACTGGTTTTAGTATTATACTTGATTTTATAATTACATTTGAAATGGTCAAAGACCTCAAAATTATTTTATTTTTTCATATGTATTTTCTCAAGGCACTTCTATGAAAGAGACATTTAGGCAACCCTTTTTCAAGGGTTTTTAATTGAATTGATTAATCAAGAACAACAGAAAACCATAATGCTAAACACCTCCATAAATACATTTGACTCTGTGTGTTTTATGGGGTTTTATAATGCATGAGGGATTCTTTTCCATGAGATGTCTCCTCCTAAGGATTCATCCACACATGTAGATATGCACAGTTAAAATACCCAGAAAAGTTAAACAGAATCACTTGAAAGAACTTTTATTACTTTTGAGGTATTGTATTAGTCAGCCAAAGGGGTGCTAATGTGAAATACCAGAAATGGGTTGGTCTTTATAAAGGGTATTTATTTGGGGTAGAAGTCCACAGTTACCAAGCCGTAAAGTGTTAAGTTTCTTCTCTCACCAAAGTCCATTGCCACGTGTTGGAGCAAGACAGCTGCCTACGTTTGCCAGGGTTTGGGCTTCTTGGGTTCCTCTCTTCCTGGCACTGCATTTCTCTCCAGGCTTATCTCCTCTGTTTACTCCAGAAAGTCAGTTGTAGACTATCAGGCAAATAGCTTGCTTCTCTTCTCCTGGGGCCTTCTCTCCAACATCAAATCTCCAACATCAAAAACTACTCCCTCTGTCCTTTGCCTTGCCTTTTATATTTGATTTCCCCACCCACCAAGGGGTAGGGCTAAATGCCCTACTGACATGGCCCAGTCAATGCCCTAATCATAAGTTAATCATGCCCAGATTAACAGACCAGTTTACAAACATAATCCAATATCTATTTTTTTGAATTCATAATTACATCAAACTGCCAAATGGCTACAAGTATGTATGTATGTATGTATGTATGAATGTATCTATTTAGGGGCAATTCTGTGAAAATTCCATTTGTAGTTGATAAAAAATAATACTAGCAGGAAGCGGGTGTGGCTCAATCGATAGAGTTCCCGTTTACCATATGTGAGGTCCCGGGTTCGCTTCCCAGGGCCTCCTTGTGAGGGCAGGCCAGCCCGTGCAGTGCGGTGGGCTGATGCAGCAATACCTCGCAGCAAGGGGGAGATAAGCAGACACAGAAAAAACACACAGCAAATGGACACAGCAAACACAAGCAGCAAGGGGGAGATAAATATATAAATAAATAAATCTTTAAAAAAAAATACTAGCAAACTAACGTTTTTAAGTTGGGGAAAAAACGTAAATGTCTCTCTCATGACATTGAATACCCTGGTCTCCAGGCCACACCTCCACCTTAGGCAGCTGACTGAACAAAGCTGGCTTTAGGCCAGTAGGGCAGTGGGATCAAATTTGCTGTAGGATTATTTATGCATTTAGACATTCACACTAACATAGATGTATATCTATATCTCTTGGGTTCATATGTAAATAGTATACATTTTATATATTTCATATACATATACTTAAAGGTACAGAACATGGATTATTTCTCACTCTCTAATCATTTTCAATTCCTAAGATTCAATGGCACATTTTTAATTTTGTAGTCTTATGATAATTTATTTCCCCATACTATTCCTTGTCTTATTTTTATTCATCTCCCCTCCCATTCACCCATGAACCCATGGAAAATGCATTTTCAGTCCATGGAAACTGAGCCTCTTCCCCAGTAACCCACTCCCCTGAATGTGTCACCTTTACTGGTCCCCTATGAGTGACCTGCAGTTCTCTGTACTCTCTGTGTTGTCCTGCATCCCCCCAGATCCTCAAACACCAGGATCCCATTTCACAGCCCTGATCACCTTCTCCTTGGGCCCCAAGTCCCAAGGTGTAAGAGCTACCTTGGTATCTGCAGGCCACAGCAGGTGGATTGGTGATGAGGGTCATAGCAGTAATGACAAACCACTTTAAAATGCTTTTAGTTCTTGGAAGATATTTTTTAGGGATTTCTGAGGAGGGGAAAGCCAGTTATGGAGGTTTGGTGTATATTTTAATGAAATAAACAACTGGTGTTATTTTATTAATGGATATTAGAAACCCATGGAGGAATTTCTATAACAGAGACAGCCAAGTAAGAATCTATGAATTGTTTTGATATAACAATAGACCTATTCTTTAAAATTTCCAAATTAATAAAAAGGATACTAAAAGAATAATAAAACCCCTTACTCTGTTAATATTTTATATTTGTTAAGATATTTTACTTAGAAGGGTTTCAGTGAGAATTCCACAGTTAAACTGGCTTTGAAATATTTTTAAACACATGAACCTTATTACTAAGATATGAATTTTTTGTTGAAATAACCATGCCAAAAGACTTTATCATCAACTTATTTCTCAGTATGGTTTCCATTTCATAGGACTGCTGTGCAAGAATATATATATATATGTGTGTGTGTGTGTGTGTGTGTGTGTATAATTCTTTTAATGTGCTCTTTTTTCTTTTTTTTAAATCAATTAATTAATTTTTTTTATATTTTAAAAGATGCTTAGATTACATAAATGTTATACAAAAATTATAAGGATTCCCATGTTCCCCACCTCCCACACCTCCTATAATATCCCATATAAACATCTTTCATTAGTGTGGCACATCAGGGTAATTTGAATTCCTTTTAATGAAATAAATTTCTAGTTTTATCTTATAAATGAAGATACTAACAATAATAACTACAACCTCTCAATCCCTGCCTCTCAGAAACTATTTTGTTTTGAGGGACTTTTAGGAAAGAGGCAGCTGACATTGTGATCTTGTAAAGGCTAATCCCTAACCATGTTTTAATTTAATAATGACAATAGAATATAAAATAATAATAAAACACCTTAGTTTAGAGTACTATCCCTGGTTTGACCAGGGAAGGAAAGTACATTTACATTTGGAAGATATCCATGAAATTTTCAGTTGGTTATGATAGATTTCATGGTTTTATTTCCTCATAAATGATACTCCTGAGTCTTTAATGAGGACTTTAATGTCCAAACATGTTAAAACCCTTGCATGCCTTGGCAGGAGTGTGATGTGGAAGATTTCTTTGGAAAGAGGATCTCAATCTGGAGTATGAAGAGGTGAGAAGCATCTTTGAATAATCATAGAACAAGGATGCCACTGATAAAATCCTGGGTGTGGTCAAGGAGGGAAAGTAGGAAATTCTGATCTCAGCCACCTGGAAGCAACAAAAAACATAAGGCTTCTGTTTCTCAGGATTCTGGAAAAATCCCTGAAATCCTCTCTCTGGTACTTATTATTGTCCTGAGTTTAAAAACAACAACATCCTGCCAAACAGGTAGGGATATGTCAGTCCAAAGAAAGACCCATACAAGTCTAGCTTGGTGAGTAATGATATTTATTTAGGGGGCTTACATGGAGTCCTCATCTTTGGTAGTGGGAAGATGAGATGTTTCTGAGCCTAGCCCTGGACTAGCCCTTGTCCTTGGCAGCAGGAGGAGATGGCACTTCCCAGACTTGACTTCTGCACTCACTGCCAGAAGAGGGGGCTCTTTTATGGGGTATATCAATGTTCAGCAGGGGAAGGGAGCTGATTTCCAAGGAATGCAGTGAATTTGCTCATGAACCAAATGGACAGAAAAACAGATCCAAAAGGAAAAGATGCTTTCTGCAAGGCAGGAATGGCTTATTGATATTGGGGTGACTATAAGGGGTGATTAGGCAGTTTGGGGAAGATAGATGCCAATAGGCAGGCTTCTGGAAAACCAAGTTAGAATCTTAGTGTAAGAGCCCTTGATCAGCCACAAGTCACAGGGGCTTGTAGTTTTAACTATTTAGGGATCCTGCTACTATTTGGAATGGGGGAAGGAACTGGAAGGTTTGTGGAAGAAAATGCAGTCATGTATGCTACAACTATCCAGAACTCACCTCCACTCCTCTGGTGGTGATTAAAGAGTCCAGGCTCTGGTGGGACATGAGCAGTGAGGTTCATTTTAAACATGCACACCCACAGTGATGTGCATGGGGTCATAGCTCAGCCCACAGGGACTGGCATATTTAGTGGCTCTGGGAACCACAGTGGAGGTTTGGGTAATGCTGACTTGCACCTGTGTCTGACCAGGTAATTAATTACTGACCATAGTAATTAATCCAAATCCAGTTAGGCCTATGCTCCTTAAGGCCCAGCTTGTGGCAAATTGGTTCCATCTCTAGGGAAAATTGAGTTCTTGGCTGAATATATTTGTTACTAAGATGAACCTCACAATGCTGGTTTATAACTCAGAAGTTTAGAAACCAGCATCTTACACTTCCTGTCTCAGATCACTATTTTTGGGATTCCTGAGTCATATATAAGGAGTCTGACCACCCTGAGACCACCATGCTGCAGGGGCCATTGGCATGTGTCTGGTTGGCAGGACCAGTTGAGCCCAGCCTTCCAGTCATATCTCCCAAGGCAGCAGAAACATGAGTTAAGCCTTCAGGGCTAATGAAACCTCAGCAGATACCACCTGAATTTCATCAGGTGACACTGGTTCAGGCCATGTGGAAGATGAAAATCATCTAGATGAGCCTTTATATTCCTATGATTATTCTTGTTAAGATGGGTTATTATACACAATGTTATACATAATTCAAATCTATAGAAAAATATGTATAAATGATAATAGCTGATTATTTTGTCAATGTTTGCTCCATCAAAACTTCTGTAATAAATATAAATCTTATTAACAGATATGAAAGAAAACTGAGGGCCAAGTTCCTAATAGATCAGTGTATACATGCTTACACACATTGTATATGTGTATATATATATGTTACATATATATAGTTTACATATAAAATTTCCTTAGTACATATAATAGATTTCCTGAGAAAAGGTTTGCCAATTATTATCACATAAAATTGTGAATGGGATGTCATATGTCATGGGGATTTTAATTTTGAGATTACATACTTTTCATTTTATGGTGCAAATCTCTTGTCCTCCAAAACACCAAGAGCAGGATTTAGGGAAAATCCAGAGAGCAAAGGAGGTCCTGGAAAGTCCATCTTGCCCTGCCCTTATATGAGCTGCTTCATGAAACATGGCCCCAGAATCCCTATCCCCTTGGTAAAATGACTCTATTCCCAGCTTGACACCATGACAATTCACACCCACAACCTTGAACATTTTCTTAAAAAAATTCATGATTTATCCATTCATGTCATGTCCCATCCAGAGATCTAAGCCTTCACATTCATCAACACACAGACTCATCTCCACAAAGAACTGTGTATCCCTGAATCTGACCCAACTTCTGTCTGTCCTTATCTACCAAAATTTCTGCAGTGGCTTCTTGACTCCTCTACCAGCAATTACAGAGGGCTCCTGTCCTAAGTACTGTCATTTTTCCTAAGTACTAGCATTTTCCCTTTGAGTGGTATCAAACTATCTACACTTAGGGATTTCCAATGCACACTGCAGAATCTCTGAGGTCACTCAAGGAAATTCAGTCACACTTTAGAGAATAATAGGTATCAAATGGTGAGAAGACCAAGGAATAGAGGGAAAAAGGGATGTATTAGTCAACCATAGGAGTGCTGATGCAAACTATCAGAAATCTGTTGGCTTTTATAAAGGATATTTATTTGGGGTAGAAGCTTACAGTTACCAGGCCATAAAGCAATATTACTTCCCTCACCAAAGTCTTTTGCAATGTGTTGGGACAAGATGGCTGCTGAAGTCTGCCAAAAGTTCAGGCTTCTTGGGTTCCTCTCTTCCTGGGTCTCCATTTCTCTCCAGGCTCATCTGCTGTGCTCTCTCCATATTGCCAGATGTAGACTATCAGGCAAATGGCTCATCTCTTTTCATGAGGCCTTCTTTCCTTCCTCACAACCAAGCTTCTCTTTGTACTTACTTCCCAGGTCTCCATCTCAAAAACTCCCAACTCTTTCCTTTTCCGTGTGTTTTCTCTGTGAGTACTGATGCCCTACTGGTATGGCCCAATCAAAGTCCCAATCATTATTTAAGTAAAAGTGAAACCTCAGACAGATCAGTTTATAAACATAATCTGATATCTGTTTTTGGAAATCATAAACAATATCAAACTGCTACAAGGGAGAAAGCTTTTCAGGCCTAAGAGACCCAGGACTTGTCTTTCTCTTTAAAAGGAAACCTGTCACATGAGAAAGTAAAGAAGGAGCTCATGAGTTTTGAGTTGGAGGGATGTGAGGCCCTGATTAAGAAGACCTTCCTCAGATACTGAGCAGCCCCACCCTGTCCCTCCTTTTTTGAATCTACTTCTGCAGCCAAACTCTGACCCCAAACACTTGGTGAGGTACAAAGTGAGGTATACATAACATACAATGAGAATAGTGGTAGTGGACGGTAACATGGTTTGGGGGAGAGAAAATAGGATTACTTGATCTGTTCAGCTCTATATTCTCCCCACAATTTTCCTCAAGAATAATGCAATCCTGGTACCAGACCTTTGAGAAAGTCCTTTTGTGAACAAAGATTCTGAGTTACCATGTTTTGTGATTTAAATCCTCCCTCAGTGTTATTGATCTCTCACAGGATTCTGATAATTTTGACTAAGTACATTATTATCCAGAGTTTCCTAAAATGCAAATTTATCTGTAAGAAGATAGTTCCCTGATTCTCTCCTTCTGTAGTCAAATCACCTGTTATTTTAGTCTTGTTTCCTCATATTTTTTATTATTGGGCCATATTTTCTTCTTCAGAATATAATTTAGATATAAGAATCAATATTTAAGTCATCTAGAATAATATTATATATTTATATTTTAACAATGATTTTTAGTTATTTCAAGATTAAATCTAGGCAAATGAAGAGAGCACTGTAATAACTAAATGTATATTCACAATAGTTATGCATATTTTAATTAAGAATTCTTTTCCATAGGTACTTTTCTCTTATTATGGATTACTTTCATCATCTACTTCAGTGAAAGCACAGTTGTTTCTGGCTTTGGAAGGAAAGGGCATTCTTTAAAGGGAGGAAGTAGAAATGACAAAGGCAGGTCAGAACATGAGGAGGTTCATGTAGGAGAGAAAGTAGCATGTCTACTTCCCCAAGCCTGGAGTTCACTTTTCTAGGACAGCACTTTC
>JAQZBX010055177.1:0-18476 GCA_029593785.1 Cabassous unicinctus | reverse complement strand
TATATATATAAATCTCCAAGAGCTAAACCTGACTATACAATTCCCAGTCTTTTCTCATTTTCAGTCTTGGGACAACCAAGGCCTTCTCATTCAGTGCAGTTCATTTTTAACCCCATGTCTTACTCATTTCTTACTCAGTCCTTTCTCAGCCTCCAGTCGTACAAGTACATATTTTATAGTTTGAGGCACTTTTGACATTTAAGTTCTTGTTTAATGATTTTCTTGCCGTGATCTTCAAAATTTGACATCTCAGAACGCCATCATTATCTTATTTCTACCTCTAGTTATAATGTTTCTGACAAAAGTGAATCACTGCCACGGAGCTTCTTAATGGGAGCATTACTGCGGCAATAAAAAATGTAAATTGCCGTTCCAAACAACCCATGAAACAGTGATCTATTGTTAGATGGACTGCACTTATAATAATATTCATATGAGGTCAGATTAATCACTTGAGCTGAGAAGGACAGGGAAGGCTGAAAGGGGGAGAATTAGAATGACATTTTAGAGAAGTAGAATTTGAAAAAGAGGGGGAGAGATGAAGCCATTGCAGGTAGGTGCAGCAGGGTGAGTGAAAGTACAGGGGGAAGAAAAAGTGCACATTTAAAGCAATAAGTTATTGTAACAAAATTCATAACCACAGCATTGTTTACCATCCATCCTTGATACAATATGCTGTTTCAGGGATTTTACCTTTTTTGTTAGTAGGGATGGATTTGCATTGAACCAAGGAAAGACTTTCATCTTCTAACCTGTGTAGCTGATTAAAGATGACACTCCCAGATAGGTCTCTTAAACTCCAGGCTTTCACACAGAAACCCTGAACATCTCCAACACGAACTAAAACTATAACCTGTCTAAATTTGGCATGTTTACATTTTTTTCTCAACATGTACTTGTTTTTGTCTTTCTTCCAATTTAGGTAGTGATGGCAACATTCACCCAGTTATACAAATGTGAAAACCTGGGGTCATTTGATGCATTTCCTTCTTTCTCAGTCTTCAGTTCTAATCATGAAATCCTTTTGTTTTTATTTGATAACTCTTGTACATGTCCCTTTCTCTCTATGGCCCCAATGCTGCCTTAATTTAGGTCCTCATCGTTGCTTGCCTGGATTATCATGAGAGCCTCTTACTAGATTGCAAGACCTCAAGGCATCATCAGATTCAGTTCATTTTCCACCCAATTGCCAGATTACTCATTCTAAATTCAAACCAGATTTTGTTACTTCCTTAACTTTAAATTTTACCATTAATGAACACAGTGATTAGCTCTAGTATGTTCATATTAGTAATAGAACTTACATTATTAATATCAGCATGAATCCATAATTTTCATCAGTAATCTTCTTAGCCACCTGTTCATTTTGTGAAGGTTATTGTCATATGGTGACCCATAACTTCATTGAACTGAAAAATACTGGATCATCAGGTTTTCGTTTACTTCTTCAAAACTCATAACATTGTCTTCTTTCCCCTCTTCCCATGCTTATGGCAGTTATTATTTTATCAAAAATTAGCAGATTGGCAGCCTCTAAAGCAGGATCTGGCCTACAGATGTATTTTTAAAGTATTGAGCTATGAAAATCAAGAGATTGTAAATTGATTTCTAGATTTTCTTAATTTCTAGCTTATCTTGAAAAAATGTGGACAACTAGCAGCACTTCTGTATAAGTCTTTGGTTACGGGGGTGAGGTGCTTCTGCCCGTTTTTAACAGCGTGGCAGCTCCATTTGTCCTCAGCCCTTGTTCGCTGCTTCCTTCATACACCACCCATCCAGTCCCCAAGGCATTTGGGCTGGGATCTCTGCTCTACCGTAGACTAAAGAGATCCATGGTGCTTGCCTTAGTGGGCCAGTAGGGGTTGGGAAACGTGCTTGTGGACTTTGTTTCTCAACTTTGTAATACCTTCAGTGTTTACCATAGTGCTTGTCGTATCATGACTGCTCAATGAATTTTGGTAGACTTGAATGAAACATACAAATGAGATACTACAAAAAAATCTTCCTAAGTTGCCTAAAAGCGTGAATTTCTTTCTCAACTTGATCAAATATCTTGTCTTTCCTGTTTAATTGTTCTAGTTAATCCCTGGCATATTTATTTTCCTATGATTACCTTACCATGCCTGACTTTAATTGAATGACTCTAGGTGGCAGGGTTCACACAATTTAATGCCTGTTGTACCATTTTGGGTGTTAAAAAATGCACTGGTAGGCAACATTGCTGATTAATAGCAATAAACTCATAGAAAATATTTCTGCATCCTTTTATTACAATAATAATTAACTGATTAAATATGTAGGAAATCTAATAGCAGTATTGGCAATAATAAACTTCCCAAAGTTATTGATATGATATTTAAAGGCATATCAAGTTAACAGAACTATAATAATGCCTGTAGTTAGGTTTGAAGTAGACCAAGGGGTCTCCTCCGCAACCCCCTCTTGCAGTAGATGATAATATTAAAGGGTTATGGTAAGGAAGATTTACCCAAGATTTATTGGCTGAGATGGTAAGTGTATCATCTCTTTGCAGCAACAGTGACCTGCACACAACTCACAAAAATGCAGCTTGAGTCCTTGAAATGGTGTTTGGAAAATTTCCCAATGTATGCACTGCATAAGCTGGAGGCAGTATAGTGATAATTAATAAAGTGCTAGACTGGATAATTGTAGGAACTGTAAAAGATACTAAAATGTTGTTGCCAGAGGTACAGACACACCTGAGAATGTGTGAAGTTAATTTGTGTGAGAAACACCACACGAGGGTAGATGGAAACGAGGAAGGTGAGATTTTCTTTAAATAATTCAGACTTCAGGCAAGAAGTCTCTCTTTAAAAGAAAAAAAAAAAAATCTTGCTGGTGAGACAATGCAGGTTCTATGACAAGAGTCCCTCCAGGATTCTCTTATTAAGTATGCTTCTCTGTGACCTTGAGAAAAGTTTAAGAACTGTGGTATTAGAGTTTCCTAATCCCTATAGCACAGGAATGATGGCATTGCTCTGTTAACCAATTTTTAAATATTAATATTCCTCCCGATACTGTAAAGCTGGGAGAGATGACCTTAGAGATGTTAACTTAAATTCCCAACAGAACAATTTCTATCAAGTTTCAACACACGATAAGTTAATGTGCTTTCAATATATCTGCTGTTTCTGTATAAGCAATATATCTGCTGCTTCTGTAAATGAATATTTCAAACATGTTCCTACTCTTAGTAATTTTATGACCTTGGACAATTATCTGATAGAGATAGATGATAGAGAAAGACATAACTATCTATCGATCACCATTCTATCTAAACTATCATCCATCTGTAGATTTACATTCAGGTAGAGAGAGACAGGAAGAGAGAGAAGAGGGGAGAAGACAGAGAGGGAATATGAATGAGGAAACTATCTCACAGTGTTATTATTAACTACTGAGATATAACTTACACAAAACTCTTACCAGCCCCAGAGCATATGCTAAATGATTGATCAAGGGTAGCCACTACTGTTCTTATTGTCGTCGTCATCATTATTTTCATTATTATTGAAATGGCTCTTTTAAAATTTAAAAACCAAAATCTTTGAGAGGAAGAATTGCCAAGGATCACTTTGATTTTCTAAAGTGATTTATACCTGGACTGTATATGATGGGTGAATGTAGGCAAATCCCCAAATCTTATCCTTGCCACTCAATGGTATATCCCTGACAACTCCTTTCTTATTCACACATGGCTTAGGACTTTCCGCTCCACTCTCTTGCATATGTGGCTCAAGACAGAACAAATTTTGCCCAATATTGATTAGTCTGAGTTTTTTATCTTATACTTGGGGTTTGGGGGGTGGGGAGGGTCCCTAAGTAAGAAAAAACTGACTTCACTCTTTTCTTTTCTTCATTACATAAGATGTGTAGTATTATATATGCCAGGAAGACCATCTATTTTGTTTAAAATTCACGTACAGTTTGTTTACTTTTTTGTTTGGATTTTGTAGATTTTTGCTGCATCAACTCTATTTGGTTGTGTTTTCTCTAGATATGAATTTTAAAAAATAACTTTATTTACTTGTGTTTTCTCTAGATTTATTTCTCCTTTGTTGGTATTTTAAATTCCTTTTGACATTTTGTTATTCAATGATTAAATTATAGACTCTAATTCAATCAGGGGCAGTGTATTTTTTTAATTAAATATAATTGGCAATATATTTATGGTTCAATCTTTTCACCCTGGGAGTTTCTTTTAAAGAGACTGTCTTTAATGTAAGTTTATTTTCTTTTAAATATAAATATTCAACCAATAAGAAAGAAAAAGCACACATACAGAAAATCATTACACTACAAAATACCACTATATAGTTTCCTTTTGATTATTTCAACATTTAAATATAAAAACAATTTGGTGTTACTTAAGAATTGCAATGAAACTTTGATTTTTGTTTTTCATTAATAATAAAAATATTAACAATGCCTTTAATGTGTAATTTATATAAATCTACATTAGCAATTTTTAGTGAAATGTCTAATATGACCTCTTCAAGTTTTTATATCCATCTGTGTTATCACACATACATGCATATCTATGCATATATATAATGGGGAAGGGAATGCCCATTTAAAAATGTGGTGATAAGAATCAAGGTCTGTTTTCATATTTATGCATCAAAGTGCATTTTAATCTCTGTGTTATTAAGCCTTTTAAGATAATTGTTCCTGTTTTTTCTTCCTAGGTAACCTTCAAAGCATCAAGACATTCAGTTTCACCAGATTTAAAATACGTTCTTCTGGCATATGATGTCAAGCAGGTAAAGGAGTGATCTTCTCTGAGAAAACTTTTCTTTGTGATACATTCAGGTGGTTCATAGTTTTCCTTGATTATCTGCTCAAGTAAGGAAAGAGGTTTAGAGACAGTGTTCTTTCTCCCATCCCTGCCTTGTGAAAAACTTGGACAATCTGCCAGGTGTTTGTGCTGATCCAAGTTCATCTCTTTTGAAAGGAGAATGCAACAGGGTTTAGAAAACCTAGGAAGTAGGAGCTTCTACATTCTGAGGATAAGGCTTACTATGTATTTGAGATTTTCCTGTGTATGTCAATCAAAGTCTTTCCTACTGGATTGCCCAGAACTGAAGTGGGGATATTGGGGACAGATGGGGGAATATAATGCATTAGATTACAGTTCGATGGCTTCTTTAGTGATATTTGAGCATAAGTTATGTGATTGTAGAAAATTCTGCAAGTGGGGCAAGATAGAAAATGCAATCTGAACAAATTAAATGTTCTAATTGCAATTAGTGTTTCATTATTTCATGTCAGCTCTAAAGCACAATTAGAGCTGTATGTATGGTTTTGAGTAGTTTTTGTACATAGATATAATTTGCACTGTTAAAAAGCAAAGTCTATGTTGGAAGGCAATTCAGCAGATTGGTTTCTGTAGAGAATAAATGATTGGAAATCATTCAAGAAAGTTTTATGAGATTTAAGATGGACAATAAAAATTTATGGACTTAAGGCAGGAAGCTTCATATAATGCATCAAAAGCCTTTGAACACATGGAATTTCATAGTTCAAAATACCTGCTATTTTATGGTTTTAGTCTTTTAGGATATACATGTGCTGTATTTTTAAAAGAGTTTATATTTTTATGGTGTAAAATAATTATTTTACACCATAAAAAGATATTATGAAAGTCATCTTTTTCTATTATAAATCTTAGCCTTTTTTCTTAACTTTTGTTTGTTGCTATCTCTTTTCGTTGCGATTTTGAAAATTACATGTAAGAGTAAGAAAACTAGTTGACTTTTGTAAACAAAAATATTACCATATCCTAAAAAATTTTTTAATGTTATATTTATATGAGGAATTTTAACTTAAAATACCTGCTACATTAAACTGTTAATGGACATTTTTAAAATATCAGGTTTCAGTAGCGATAGTAATCAGAACTTTGTGGTTCCTGCAGAGGGATAGACACATAGATCAATGAAACAGAAGAGAAACCACAGAAATACATCCATACGAAGGGGCCAAATTGATTTTTTGAGGGGGTTATTGGTCTGCTCTCTTTTAAAAAATTTTTATTAAAGAAGCTCTAAATTGATTTTTGTTAAAGGTGCAATAGTAATTTAATGGCAGAAAGATTACCTTTTCAACAAATGATGCTAGAGCTATTGGACATGCATAGTCCAAAAAAATAAAAAATAAAAAAGAACAAATTTGACCTAAGCCTTACACTTTATAGAAACTCAAAATGGATCACAAACTTACTTAAATATAAAATGTAAAGCTATACAACTTTTAGAAAAAAATAGGTGAAAAATTTTTGGGCTTAAGTCTCAGCAAAAGTTCTTAAACTTATGTCAAAAGCACAGTCCTTAAAAGGAAAAATTGATAAATTGGATTTCATCAAAATTTAAAACATGGACTCTTTGAAATACCATGTTATGGGGATGAAAAGACAAACTACACACTAGGAAAAATATTCAATTTACATATCAGACTAGTATCTAGAATATATAAAGAATCCTCGATACTCAATGGTAAACAAACAACAAAAAAGAACAACAACGACAAAACACACAACCCAATTAGGAAAAAAAAAGACGTGAAAACAGATTTCACTATAGAGGGTATACAGGTGGAAAAAAGCACATATGTTCAGCATTATTAGCTATTAAGGCAATGTAAATTAAAACAATGGATTACCACTACAATCTTATCAAAATGGCTAAAATTAAAACAAACACACACACACCAAATGATGGCAAGCATGCAGAGATACTGGATGATTCAGACATTGCTAGTAAGAATGTATAAGATACAGCCAGTCTGGAAACCGTATTAGTAGTTAATCATGCAACTACCATCCAATCTAGCAATTGAACATGTAGGAATTTATCCCAGAGAAATGAAAACATATGCTCATGCAAAAATCTGTACATAAATATTTATAGCAACTTTACTTGTAAAAGCCAAAAACTGAAGACAACCCAGGTGTCCTCCGATGGGTGCATGTTTAAACAAACTGTGGTATGTCCATACCATGGCATACTACTCAGAATAAAAAGGAACAAGCTATTGATACATCCAACATCCTTGATGAATCTCCACTGAATTATGCCAAGTGAAAAAAGCCAATCCTAAAAGGTTACATGCTGTATGTATGCATTTATATAACACTTTTGAAATGTCTAAATTATGGGAACAATTAGGTAGTTGTCAAAGCTTAAAACAGGAAGTGGTTGTGGCTATTCATTATTTTATGGGCAGCATGAGGGATTCTTATGATAGGAATGTTCTGAATCTTTACTGTATAAATGTGAATATGCTATTTGTGATATTGTACTGTAGTTTTGCAAGGTGTTACCGTTGGAGATAAAGGGTGCTTGGGACTCTCAGTATTAACTCTTACAACTGCGTGTGAATCTTCAATTATTTCAAAATTAAAAGTTTAATCTTATAAAAACTGTAATTGAAGAAAATTTCCTAAAATAAGAGCTAGCCCCCCCACCACAGTTTCTCCTTATTTACATGAAATTTATCAAATGTATAGACTATGACAACTCTTTAAGAGCTTCTGCCTCAAATAAGTTACTGGAAGGATTTCATACTCAAATCCATATTTATTGTATTTTACAAATGTCTGATACATTTTTTGAAGATTTGTAATAGAAAAATGTTGAAAAATGTAAAAGATGACCAATTATTAATCAAACTGGTGTTACTAGTTTGAGAGCCTTTGCATCTCTGCCCATGTCAGGCAATATCTGTCTTTAATAGTAGTTTTCAGTGAGTTGATATGTGTGAGAATTACAACTATAGTATGATAAGCCTGCTAATCCCAGATAGAGGCATTGATGAGCATCCTTCAACAAGGGAAATTGAGGTTGCTTTTCATCTTAACTTTTAATATTAATTTTCAGTCATTTAGGTTTATCTTTAGATTAAGAATGTGTAATATAAAGTAAGCAACTTGGTTCCCTTTGGATATTTGGGGAAAATATATAAAGATCATATGAGAATATAATTAACTACAGGAACATATCTGTGGACCAATCTTCATATTCCCACATGAATATGCTTTCCTTGAGGAAAAGTAAAATACTCTATGGCAGATCAATCTCTAGAAGTGAAAGGAAACCATTGCTTTGATAATTAAAAAAGATCAAATGAAAACTACAATGTTATAACAAATCATTGGTGTATTCATTCATTCTATTTATTCATCATCTCTCAGGTGCAAATTACTGAGGTAGACATTCTGCATGGTGTGTGTGTGTCTACACAACATTGATCTTCTCCTTCAGGAAGCATAGAGTCAAGTAGAAGTAATAGAACACAAATATCTGTATCCAGTATCTACAGTACTGTATGATATGCCATAAGAATGGTCATATTAAAGAAGTAGAAAAATTTTCCACTCAAAATATTCATGAGATGTTGGAGGGAGCATATGCTGGTCTTTGAAAAGCAGTTAGGTAAAGATGAATAGAGAAAACATTCCAGGTGGATAGACAAATTGGAACTTCAGGGGAGCAGCATTAAATCTTTGAGGGTTAGCAGTCCATTCAGATGAACCAGTCCACAGGTTGACAAGTTAGAAAGAAAAAAATAAATAAACCTGTAAATCTGGATTGAATCCAAATTAGAGAAGACTTTGAATGTCATGCTATTCTATACAGTTTATATTAAGATAGCAATTTGGGGTCATTTACAGTTTTAATAAATGCCATAATTATTCTATGTGTATGTCTGTATATGTGTGTCTTTGTATGTGTGTGTACAGAAAAAACTGTAAAATGCAACATGAGACAGATTTAGAAAAATATCCAAGGTCTTTCAGTTAAGAAGGGACAGCTACACACTAGTGAAGCGGCTCCTAGTGAGATTTAGTGCTTATCTTCATTGTGAGGCAGATAAACTGAACTTGAAAACCTCAGTCAAAGGCTGCATTCCAGCTATTTGAGGATTCTCCCTGTTGTTGGACCCAAGTTGTTTCCAGGTATTCACTATTTTTAAAATGTTTTGAAAATATCTTTTAGTATACTCCCTTTTCCTGAATTAATATTTTTATAGTATGCATTTCCAGAAAGGAAATTTCTAAGTGAAAGGTTATATATAACAGATATTTTTAATTGAGGTGAAATTCTCATACCATAAAATTAACTAATTTAAAGTGTACAATTCATTGGCATTTATTACATTCACAATATTGTGTAACCACTACTTCTATCTAGTACCAAAGCATTGTAGTCACTGAAAAAGAAACTCCATACCCGTTAAGCAGTCACTCTCCCTTCCCTCCTCCCCCAGCCCCCTAGTAACCAAAAATCTGTCTCTATAAATTTACCTATTCTGTATATTTCATGCCAAGAGGCTCATACAATTTGTGATCTTTTGTGTCAGCATAATTTTTGAGGTCTATCCCCATTGTAGCATGTATCAGTAATGCATTATTTTAGTAATACATATACCACAATTTGTTATCCACTCTTTCATTGCACATTTGGTTGTTTTCACATTTCACTATTATGAATGGCACTACTATGAGCATTTGGGTAAGAGTAATTGGTTGAGTACTTACTTTCAAATAACTTTTGCATATATACCTAGAAGTGGAAATTCTGGATCATACGATAAATTCTATGTTTAATGTTTTGAGGAACCGTTAAATTGTATCTCCAGACACTTGCTATTTTCCTTTTTTTTTTTAATTGAAGCCATTCTTTTGGTTGTCAAGTAGTAATTTCATTGTGTCTTTATTTGCAACTCACTTATGACTGATGCTGCATCTTTTCACATACTTGTAGACAATTTGTGTATCTTCTTTGAAGAAATGTCTATTCAAGCTCTTTTCTCATTTTTAATTGAGATGTTTGTCTTTTTGTTGTTGAGCTGTAAGAGTTCTGTTCATATTCTGGGCAGTGGAACTTTATCAAATATATGGTTTGAAGCCATTTTCTTCCATTCTCTAGGTTGTCTTTTCAATGTTGATAATGTCCTTTGATGAACCATGCATTTTAATTTTGATGAAGCCTAATTTATCTATTTTCTTTTTTTGTTCCATCCTTTTGGTGTCATATCTTAGAATCCACTGTCAAATTCAAGGTCATAAAGATTTACCCCTAGGTTTTCTCCTAATAGGTTTATAAAGTCTTTCTTGATCCTTAATTCTTATAACTTTATAAAATTTGGTATTATTTTTTAAAATATTAGTAGCAATACCTAGGCTAAGGAGACTCCTGAACTAGCCAAAGTGATTCAGGATTGAAAACTTTTTCTCTGCAATAGTGGTTCTCAAAGTATAGTCCCAGCACCAGCAGCATCAGTATTGTCTGGGGAATTGTTAGAACTTAAATTCTCTGGCCCCTGTCAAGACCTCCTGAAACAAAAAACATCCGGAGATGGTACCCAGCAATATGTGGTTTAATAGTCTCTCCAGGTGATTCTGGTACATACTCAATATTGAGAACCACTGGCTTAGAAGAACTGATTCTTTAAAATTTAAAGTTCTGTATAAGAACAGAGCTAAGTAGCTAGATAATAACCATGTACAGAGCAAACATTTATAGAAAATACCATCTAAGGAAGAGGATATACCATTTTTTTTTCTTCAGTATTTCACAAAAAATTCATCATGGATTTTTTCTTTATTAGAGAAGTTGAGGGTTTACAGACTATTATGCATAAAATACAGGATTCCCATTATATTAGCCTATTATTAAAACCATGTATTGGTATGGAACATTTGAAGATAGCCAATTTTTATAATTGTACTATTAACTATAGTCTATGGTGTACCTTAGAGTTCACTGATTGTATTGGGTATTTCCATGATTTTAGAAGCATTCTATTATACGTACAATCTAACATTCACCTTTTAATCACATGCATATATATGTGTGTGTGTGTATTTCAGCACTGTTAATTACATTCAAAATGTTGTGCTACTATAAGCAACATTTATTACAAGAACAATTTCATCATTCCAAATAGGAACTCTGTACCTTTTAAGCCTTAACTTCCCATTCCCTATCCCCACCCAGTCCCCTGGTAACCTATAGTATAGAATCTGACTCTGTAAATTTGCTTATTCTAATTATGTCAAATCCATGACATCCTACAGTATTTGTCCTTTTGTGTCTGGCTTATTCACTCAATATGATGCCTTCAAGGTTCATCCATATTATCTCATGTATCAGGACTTCATTCTGGTGCCTCAGAAATCTAAGTATAGAATTACATTATGACCTGGCAATCCTACTACTAGGTATATACCCAGAAGAATTGAAAGCAGGGACTTGACCAGATATTTGCACACCAATGTTCATAGCAGCGTTATTCACAATTGAAAAAGGTGGAAGCAACCTAAGTGTCCATCAACCAATGAATGGATAAATAAAAGTTGGAATATACATACAATGGAATATTATTCATAAAAAGGATTGATTCTGGATTTAATGTTCAAATCTCACTTCCTGGCCTTGGACACCTGTATGACTTTATAGAGTAGAGAGAGCAAAATATGAGTTTAAATTGGAGTTATTCATACTTAAAATTTTTATTGAAGTATAACACGCATACAGGAAAGTGAACATATTATGAATATATCCTGATGAATGTTTACAAACTGAACATAACCATGTTCCCATCACCCAGATCAAAAACAAAAGCATTACTGGGCTTCTTTCCAGTCTCCACCCACCACAAGGGAAACGACTGTCCAAACTTTTATCAGCTTAGATTAGGTTTGCCTGATTTTTAAAAAATTTTACACACACACACACACACACACACACACACATATATATAATGATACAGAGTATATTTTTGTGTATATTTTCTTTTGAGCAATAGGTTTGTGAAATTAATCCATAGCGTATTTATTCTCAGTATTATAAAAATCTTCCATTGCATATATCACAATTTCCCATTCTACAGTTGATTGAACTATAAAATCTAAATAGATGGATACTAGATTTTTGTGTTGTATTCTTTCTCTGATTACTTGCAGCTACCTCCATCACCAAGCTTCTCCTTTGTTACCTATTTCTAAAGGGAAGTGTAGTTTTAATAACATTTTACTATCATTATTATTTCATTTTCTTATTAATTTTATTTGGTTACTTTGTTGGCTTCATTTTTGAAGAGGTTTTAGATCACTGAAGAGTCACAACTGTGGCAGGGAAGGATCATTGGTGCGGGGTGTCAGTGATGGGGGATGCATGGGAGGAGGTTCACCTGAGGCATACTTCTAAGGCATATGAGTGTGTTCAAGTGTTGAAAGGGCATTGTCACAGTGGCTGAAGAGCCACACAATAACCAAAAGAATATTGAATTCCTGTCCTGGGGAACTCTGCCACATTCTCAAATGGGACAGCAAGAATCCCTTGAATACAGAGGCAATGACTACTGAAGGACGATGGGCCTTATGAACCTTTCTTTTGAAACTGAAACTTAGCCTAGTATTATATGTTGCCTAAGAGTTAATTCCTGAGAGCCTCCTTATTGCTCAAATGTGGCCTCTCTCTAAGCCAAACTCAGCATATAAATGTATTACCTTCCCCTGGTGTGGGACATGTCCTGGCATTGAACCTCCCTGGCACGGAGGGATTATTTCCAAGCACCAACTAGCAATGCACCTGGAAAAAGACCTTGACCAAAGGGGAAAGGGGTAAATAGAAATGTGTTTTTATGGCTAAGAGATTTCATAGTGAGATGGGAGGTCATTCCAGAGCTTACACGTGTCAGCAGGATCTCATTGACTGCCACAGTAAATATTGCCTCAAATAGTGGGGCTCATGAGGGCTCTAGAGACATCCAGATACTATAGGCAGGGCAGACAGCTTAGGAGTTTGGCACCCTGCTAGTGAGCCCTACTTTGAAATGTATGCTCCCCAGTGTGACAAAGTTGGACTCATTTGTGGTTCCCCTACATATAACTCTTCTGCACCTTCTATTTGAACCAATAGTTAGTACTAGATTTGATAGGTGTATGTCCAAGAGACTTAAACCTTTGGGCCGTCCAGGTGCCAGTTGGGTCCTGAATCTCAACAGACTTGCAACACTTAGTCT
Source organism: Cabassous unicinctus (assembly GCA_029593785.1). Classification (NCBI taxonomy): domain Eukaryota; kingdom Metazoa; phylum Chordata; class Mammalia; order Cingulata; family Chlamyphoridae; genus Cabassous; species Cabassous unicinctus. Next base: position 5,426 of record JAQZBX010055177.1, on the reverse strand, counting down.
CCAGGCATTGGACTCACCCAGGACAACTAACATGGAAATGATGATGGACAATGCTCATCCCAAGGGACAGAGAGTGTCAGCAACAGCAAGCAAATAAACTCATCCATCTTCACAATGAAATCTAAGCCCCCTCTTAATTACAGGTGGAGTGGGCAGCACCATCCCAGAATCCTCACGATTGGGGAATGAATGATGGACTAGAATAGACTTACTGTATTCTACTATAGACTTATTGTTATTCTAGCAAAGGAAGAACTTTTATCATTGATGTGGAGGCAGTGGCCAGCAGAGGTTCTGAGGGGAGGGAGAGGGAAAAATAGGTATAATATGAGGGCATTTTCAGGACATTGGATTGGTCCTGAATGATGTTGCAATGATGACTACAGGCCATTATATATCTTGTCATAACTTACAAAATTGCGTGGGGCAGAGTCAAAACTATAATGTAAACTATAGTCCATGCTTAGTGGCAGTGCTTCAATATGTGTTCATCAATTGTAACAAATGTACCACACTAATGAAGGATGTTAATATAGAAAAGTGTGGGACAGGCAGGGAGTGGGGCATATGAGAATCCCCTATATGTTTTTGTAACATTTATGTAATCTAAATTATCTTTAAATTAAAAAATATATATATTTAAAAAGAGAGGGAGTGTAGAAGAAGAAGCAAACATCAATGCCTCTTTAGGGAAAGTGATTTGCAGGTGTCCGTCAATTTGAGCATCCCAATTTAAACTTCCTTGTCCACTGATAACTTATTTTACAGAGAAGGAAGATTACGAGATGTTAACTAACAAACTCATGGGACCCATGTCACAGTTTTAAAGCCAGGATTTAAAATCCCATTTTTCTAGCTCCAAAGCTGTTGGTCTTTTGATTACAATGTCATTATAAAAAAGTTCTTATATATCTTTATAGATTACTCTGACATAACTATTTTTTCATTCATTTGAAATCCTATCAACTGGATTCTAATTAATTAGAAGAGAAATGGAACTTACATTGCATATCATTATTTGCAATATTCAGGAAGCATGTATTACACATTTACAGTCTTACTGGTTATTTATTTTATTTTTGTATTTGCTGCTTTGAAATTGTTTCTCAAAATTACCCAGATAAATCATTGTGCAATGCATTTCAATGCCATCAAATTGAAAAAAGGTTTTTTAAAAAAATTTTTAGTGTTAATATATGCATAACATAAAAATCAGTTAAACCATTTTTAAGTTTGCAATTCTGTGACACTAAGTACATTGACCACTTTCTATATCCAGAATATATCCTTGACCACTATCTATATCCAGAATATTTTCATTATCCAAAACAGAAATTTGTAACAACCCATTACATTTTAACCAAAGTAAATTTTAAAAAATTATTATTATTTTAATTAGAGAAGATGTAAGTTTACAGAAAAGTCATGTAAAAAATTCTATGTTTCCATATACCCCCCTACTGTTGATACTTTGCATTAATGTGGTGCTTTTGTTACAACTGATGAAAGAATATTAAATTAGAACTATTACCTGTAGTCCATAGTTTACATAAGGAGTGTTTTTCCCATATACCACCCTATTATTAACACCTTATAGTAGTGTTGTGCATATGCTATAATTCATGAAAGAATATTTGTACTATTAATCCCAGTCCATCATCCACAACAAGGTTCACTGTTTTAAAATTTCATGTTTTATTTTCAGACTTTCATTCTAGTAATATAAATGACCCAAAACATCATGTTTTAACCACATTCAAATACATAATTCAGCACTATTAATTATACTCACATTAATGTGCTACTGTCATCACCATTCATTTCCAAACCTTTACAATCAACCTAAACAGAAATTCTGTACAAATTAAGGATCAGCTCCCCATTCTCTACCCCAATTTATCCCCTGGTATCTAAATTCTATATTCTAACTCTATGTGTTTGCTTATTAATTCACATCTGTGGTATCATACAATATTTTTCCTTTTCTGGCTGGCTTATTTCACTAAGTATAATGCCCTCAAGGTTCATCCATGTTGTTTCATTCTTCAGGGCCTACTTCCAATTTACAGCTGAATAATTTTCCATCATATGTTTACACCACATTTGTTTTTTATCCATTTATAAGTTGATGAACACTTGGGTTACTTCTATCTTTTGGCAATGGTGAATAATGCTGCTATGAACACTGGTGTGCAAATATCTGCTCAAGCCCCTACTTTCAATTCTTCCGGGTATATACCTAGTAGCGGGATTGCTGGGTCATATGGTAACTCTATATTTAGCTTCCTGAGATACAGCCAAACTGTCTTCAACAGTGGCTAAACCATTTTTCACTGCCATCAGCAATGAATGGGTGTTCCTATTTTTCCACATCCCTTCCAACACTTGTAATTTTCTGTTTTGTTGTTATTATTGTTGTTGTTTAAATAGTAGCCATTCTAGTAGGTGTGAAATGATACCTCATTGTGGTTTTGGTTTGCATTTCCTTAACAGCTAATGATGTTGAACATCTTTTCATGTGCTTTTTAGCCATTTGTATTACCTCTTTGGAGCAATGCCAATGCAAGTTTTTTGCTTTTTCGAGGTTTTAATTTTTTTTTTAAAGAAGCTTTAGATTACATAAATGTTCCATAAAAATATATAAGGGATTCCCATATGCCCCACTCCCTCCACCTCTCTCACTTTCCCACGTTAACAACATATTATTAGTGTGGTACATTTGTTACAATTGATGAACCCATATTGAAGAACTGCTAACCATGGACTGCAGTTTACGCTATACTTTACTCTGTCCTGCACAATTTTGTAAGTTATGAAAAATATACAATGGCCTGCTTCCATCACTGCAATGTCATGTAGGACAAATCCAATGTCCCAAAAATGCTCCCTTATTACACCTATTCTTCTCTCTCCCATCCCTCAGAACCTCTGGTGGCCACTGCTTTACATCAATGATAAGAGTTCTTCCATTGCTAGAATAATAATAAGTCTATAGTAGAATAATAATAAGTCTACTTCAGTCCATTGTTCATTCCCCAATCTTGAGGATTTGGGCATGGTGATGCCCACTCTGCTTCTAATTGAGAGGGGGCTTAGATTCCATGGGGCAGATGGATGGAGCTATCTTGTTTGAAGTTGCAGACTCTCTCTGTTCCTTGGAATGGGCATTGTCCATCATCATCTCCTTGTTAGTTGTCCTGGGTGAGTCCAATGAACTGGAGAGTAGGTGTGGCATCTCTGCTGAAATTCAGGGCTCAACTGGCACATGGATGGACCAAAGATTTAAGTCTCTGGGACATATATTTATCAAGTATAGTGCTAATTATGGGTTCAAAGAAAAGAGGCAGAGGAGCCATGTGTAGAAAACGTATAAATGAATCTAACTCTGTTACACTGGGGAGCATAAATTCCAAAGTAAGGCCCACTGACACGGTGCCGAATTCCTGAGCTGTCTGCCCTTCTTATAGTTTCTGAATATCTCTAGAGACCTCAGGAGCCCCACTATTTGAGGTACTGTTTACTGTGGCAGTCAATAAAATCCTACTGAGACTTGCATAAGCTTAACCCCTGGAATGACCACCAGACTCACTTTGAAATCTCTTAGACATAAAAACCCATTTCCCCGTTTTGGGCACAGTCTTTTTCCAGCTGCATTACTAGTTGTTGCTTGGTAATAATTCCTCTGTGCCAAGGACTCTCATCCCTGGGAATCATGTCGCACACCAAGGGGAAGGTAATGCGTTTATATGCTGAGTTTGGTTTAGAGAGAGCTTTTGCTCATTTTTTAATTGGGTTGTTTTTCATTTTGTTGTTGAGTTGTAGGGTTTCTTTATATATTCTGAATATCAAACTCTTATCACATATTTAGTTTTGAAATATTTTTCTGATTGTATAGGATATTTCATTTTCATGACAAAGTCTTTTTTTTTTTTTAAGATTTTATTTATTTATTTATTTCTCCCCACCCCATTGTTTTTCACTTGCTGTGTCTGTTCATCTTCCTTGTTTCTTTAGGAGGCACGGGGAGCCAAACCCAGGACCTCTGATGTGGGAAGGAGATGCCTAATCATTTGAGTCACCTCCACTCCTGCTTTGTTGTGTCTCTCATTATGTTCCTGCCATGTCTCTTGTTGCATCATCTTGTTGCATCAGCTTACTGAGCCTGCCCATTGCATCAACTTGCTGTCTTCTTTAGGAGGCACTGGGAACCTCTGCTCCCTGCTTCGTTGTGTCTCTCATTATGTTTTTTCTTCTTGTGTTTCTTGTTATGTCAGCTTCCCATGCCTGCCTGTCATGCCAGCTTGCTGTTTCTTTAGAAGGCACCAGGATCTGAACCAGCAATCTCCCATGTGGTAGGCAGGAGCCCAGTTGCCTGTGCCACATCTGCTTCCCCATGACAAAGTCTTTTGATGCACAAAAGTTTTTAATATTAAGGAAGTCCCATTTATCTATTTTTTTCTTTCATTGCTTGTACCAAGCATAAGATCCAGAAGATGCTTCCCTACAGAATTTTCTAGGAGTTTTATATTTAGGTCTTTGATCCATTTTGAGTTAATTTTTATATATGGTATGAGATAGGGGTCCTCTTTCATTATTTATATATGGAGATCCAGTTCTCCCAGCACCATTTGTTGAAAAGACTATTCTTTCCCAATTGAGTGGACTTGGCAACCTTATCAAAGATCAATTGGCCATGATGTGAGGGTCTATTTTTGAACTCTCAATTCAATTTCTTTATTCAATATGTCTATCCTTGTGCCAATACCATGTTATTTCAACAACTGTGCTTTGTAATATGCTGTATGTCAGTGTGAGTCCTCCAACTTTATTCTTTTCAAGATGTTTTTGGCTATTCAGGGTCCCTTATCCTTCCAAATAAATTTGTTAATTAGCTTTTCCATTTCCAAAAAGAAGGTTGTTGGAATTTTGATTGGGATTACATTGAATCTGTAAATCATTTTTGTTAGAATAGCATCTTAATGATATTTAGTCTTCCAATCCATGAACACAGAATTTCCTCCCATTTATTTGGTCATCTTTGATTTCTTTTAGCAATTTTGTGTAGTTTTCTGTATACAAGTCCTTTATATATTTGGTTAGATTTATTCCTAGATATTTGATTCCTTTAATGGCTATTGTAAATAGAATTTTTTCTTGATCTCCTCCTCATATTGCTTATTACTAGTACATAGAAGCACTACTGATTTTTGGATGTTGATCTTGTTACTCAGTTTTCTGAATTCATTTATAAGCTCTAGTAGCTTTAATGTAAATTTTCTGAGACTTTCTATATATATAGGATCATGTCATCTGCAAATATTGAAAGTGTTACTTCTTCATTCCCAATTTGGATACCTTTTATATATTTTTCTTTCCTAATTGCTCTAACCAAAACTTCCAGTACAATGTTTAATAACATTGGTAAC
>JAQZBX010055176.1:6890-18584 GCA_029593785.1 Cabassous unicinctus | reverse complement strand
GTAATGCATTCATATGCTGAGTTTGGCTTAGAGAGAGGCCACATTTAAGCAACAAGGAGGCAAACCTTAGTCACTCCATAACAATAAGCTAAGTTTCAATTTCAAGAAAAAAGGCTCATAAGCCTAGTTGTCCATATCAAGGGGCCATCAATGGATTATCTTCCTTTGCCAGTCACTGTCTCTGCCCTTGGGGGACTGTTGCTGGACCATTCTACATTCCCACCAGTAATGGATGAGGGTTCACCTTCCTCCACATCCTGTCCCAACACTTATACACTGCTGTTTTTTTAATAGCCAACATTCTAATGGATGTAAGATGGTATCTCATTTTAGTTTTGATTTGTATTTCCATAATGGCTAGTGATATCGAGCATCTTTTCATGTGCTTTTTAGCCCTTTGTATTTCTTTCTTGGAGAAGTCTTTTCAGGTCACATGCCCATTTTTTAAAATGGGTTGTTTCTCTTTATATTTTTGAGATGTAGGATTTCTTTATATATGCAGGATATTAGGCTCCTAAGAGATATATGGTTACTAAATACTTTGTCTCATTGAGTAGACTGCCTTTGTACATTCTTGATAACATCCTCTGAGGTGCAAAAGTTTTTAATTTTGAGGATATCACCTTTATCTGTTTTTTCTTTCAATGCTCATTCTTTGGGTGTGAAGTTCATGAAACCATTTCCTATTACAAAGTCCTGTAGATGGTTCCCTACATTATCTTCTAATGTCTTTATGGTCTTCGTTCTTATATTTAGATCTTTGATCCATCTTGAGTTGATTTTTGTATTAGGTGTGAGATGGGTATTCCTCTCTCATTCTTTTGGATACGGATATCCAGTTCTTCAAGCACCATTTGTTGAAGAGGTCATTCTCTCCCAGTTGAGTGGGCTTGGCAGACTTGTCAAATATCATGTGACTGTATATGTAAGAATCTATATCAGAAATCTCAATTTGGTTCCATTAGTTGGTATTTCTACCCTTGTGTCAATACCATGCAGTTTTGACCACTATAGCTTTATAGTATGTTTTAAAGTTAGGTAGTGTGATACCTCCAATTTCATTATTCTTTTTCAATATGTCTTTGATGATTTGGGGACTCTTACCCTTACCAATCAATTTTGTAATTAGTTTTTCCAATTCATTAAAAAATACTGAGCTGATTTTTATTGGGATTGCATTAAATCTTTAGATTAGTTTGGGTAGGATAGACATCTTAATGAGGTTTAATCTTCCTATCCATGAACAGGGAATATTCTTCCATTTATTTAAATCTTCTTTGATTTCCTTTAACAGTGTTGTATAGTTTTCTGTATATAAGTCCCTTACATCTTTAGTTAAATTTATTCTTATGTATTTGATTCTTTAGTTATTATTGTAAATGGTATTTTTTCTGGATTTCCTCCTCAGATTACTTGTTATGGGTGTACAAAAATACTACTGATTTTTGAGCTTTGATCTTGTAGCCTGCAACTTTACTGAACTCCTTTATAAGTTCTAGAAGCTTGTTGTAGATTTCTCAGGGCTTTCTATATATAGGATCATGCCACCTGCAAATAATGAAATTTGTACTTCTTTCTCTCCAATTTGGAAGCCTTTTATATCTTTTTCTTGCCTCAGTGCTCAGGCATGTACTTCTAAGACAATGTTAAATAGCAGTGGTGATTGTGGGCTTCCTTGTCTTTTTCCCAATCTTAAAGGGAAAGCTTTTAATATTTCATCATTAAAGATGATGTTAGTTGTGGGTTTTTCATGTATACCCTAGGTCATGTTGAGAAATTTTCTTTCTATTCTTATCTTTTGCAGTTGTTTTTATCAGGAAAGGGTGCTGTATTTTCTCAAATGCTTTTTCTGCAACTATAGAGATGATCATATGATTTTTTTCTTTCAATCTGTTTATGTGGTGTTTTACATTGGTTGATTTTCTTATGTTGAAACATCCTTGAATACCCAGGTTGAAACACACATGGTCATGGTGTATATTTCATTTTATATGTTGTTGAATGTAATTAGCAAGTATTTTGTTGAGGATTTTAGCATTTTGGTTCATTAGAGACAGTGGTCTGTACTTTTTCTTTCTTGTGGCATCTTTGAGCTTGGTATTAGTGTAGTATTGGCATCATAGAATGAGTTAGGCAATTTTCCTTCTAGTTCTATTTTTTGGAAGAGCTTAAGCAGGATTGATGATAGTTCTCTCCAGAATGTTTGGTAGAATTCATCTGTGAAGCTATCTGGTCCTGGGCTCTTCTTAGTTGGGAGGGGTTTTTTCCCCTCTTTTTTATTTCCTAGTTAAGAGGTTTTTGATGACTGAGTCTATCTCTTTATTTCTCATTGGACTGTTGAGTTCATCGATTTCTTCTTTTGTCAATGTAGGCTGCTTGTGAGGTTCTAGAAATTTGTCCATTTCCTCTAAATTATCATTCTGGTTGGCATATAATTTTTCAAAGTATCCTCTTATGACACTCTGATTTCTGTGTGATCAATGGTGATATCCCCTTCCTTATTTCTTATTTTGTATATTTGCATCTGCTCTCTTCTTTTCTTTGTTAGTCTGCTTAAGGTTTTGTCAATTTTATTGATCCTCTCGAAGAACCAGATTTTGGTTTTGTTTACTTTTTCTATTGTTCTTATTTTGTATTTCATTTAGTTCTGCCTTAATCTTTGTTATTTTCTTCTTTCTGCTTCCTTTGGGGTTATTTTGTTGTTGTTTTTCTAATTCCTCCAGATGTGCAGTTAGGTTTTCAATTTTAGCTCTTCTTCTTTTTGATATACCAATTTATGGCTATGAATTTTCCTCTCAATACAGCTTTTGCTGAATCCCATAGGTTTTGGATATGTTGTGTTGACATTTTCATTCATTTCAAGGTAGTTATTGATTTCTTTTGAGATTTCCGCCTGATCCACTGTTTGTCTAAGAGTGTGTTGTTTGACTTCCATATCTTTCTGCCTAATCTGGTTCTCTGGCCCTTGCTGATTTCCAATTTCCTTCCATTGTACTCAGAGAAATTTCTTTGTATAATCTCAATCTTTCTCAATTCATTGAGATTTTTTTCCTGTGGCCTAACATGTGGTCTATTTTGAAGTATGATCCATGTGTTCTCCAGAAGAATGTGTATCCCACTGTATTAGTGTGTAGTGTTCTGTATATGTCTATCAGGAATGATCCTCTAATGTATTAATCAATGTCATTGTTTCTTTGTTGATTCTTTCTCCAGATGTTCTATTTAATGGTGATAATGGTTTATTAAAGTCTCCTACTATAATTGTAAAGGCATCTATTTCTCCACATAGTTTTTCCAGTGTTTGCCTCCTGTATTTTGAAGCCCCTGTAAGGTGCATGAATGTTTATGACTGTTATTTCTTCTTGAAAGATTACCCTTTCACTAACATATAGTGTCTGTCTTTGCATCTTACAGTAGTTTTGCATTTAAAGTCTATTTTGTCCCATATTAGTATAGCTACTGCCATCTTTTTTTGGTTATTGTTTGCTAGTATGATTGTTTTCCAGCCATTCACTTTCAGCCTCCTTGTATCCCTGGGAATAAGGTGGGTTTCTAGCAGACAACATATTGTTGTGTCATATTTCCTAATCTGTTCTGCCAATCTCTGTCTCTTATTTAATCAATGGAAAGTTTAATCCATTAACATTCAGTGCTATTACTCTCAAGAAATTACTTACATTAGCCGTATTTTCTTAGGGATTATGTATATCATATGTTGTTTTAATTTCTCTTTTTGTCTTTATAGTTGTTCTTTCACTCTCCTTAAGCATTCTCTCTCCTGTTTTTTCCTTTCAACTTGAAGTACTTCCTTTAGTATTTCTTGAAGGGCAGGTATCTTCTTGGCATAGTCTCTTGATTTCTGTTTATCTGTGAATATTTTGAACTCTTGAACATTTTTGAATGCCAGCTTTGCTGGATAATCAATTCATGGCTGGAAGTTTTTTTTTTCAGTACCTTAACTATGTCATGCATCAGTCTTCTTGCCTCCATGGTTTCAGAGGTGAAATCAGCACTTAATCATATGGAGCTTCCCTTGAATGTGGTGGTTCTCTTTTCTGTTACTGCTTTCAGTATTTTCTGTTTGTCTTCAGCATTAGCGAGATTGATGAGTACATGTCTTGGAGTAGACTGGTTGGGTTTTATACTGTTTGAGGTTCACTGTGCTTCCTGGACTTGTACATACATCTTCCTCTGTAGGGTTGGGAAGTTTTCAGCCATTATTTCCTCCAATACTCCTTCTGTCTCCTTTCCCTTCTCTTCTCCCTCTGGGATGCCTATAATGTGTATGTTTGTGCATTTTGTGTTGCCATTCAAATCCCTAAGTCCCTGCTGGATTTTTTCTAACTTTTTATCTATCTGTTTGATTTCAAAAATACTGTCTTTCACATCACTAATTCTTTCCTCCACCTGTTCAAATCTACTGTTATGTGCTTCCAGTGTCTTTTTGATTTCTTGGATTTTGCCATTCATTAATATCATATCTTTTATCTTTTTTGTACATTTACAATTTCTTCAGCATGTTCTCCCAGTGTGTTCTTAATATCCTTAATCTCTTCCTTCACTTCTTTAAGTTGGTCCTGAATATTTGTTTGGACAGCTTTCATTAGTTATTCAATAGTCTGCACCTCTTTCTGGTTTTTAGTTTGTTCATTGTACTGAGTCATATCTTCCTGTTTCTTAGTATGGTTTGTAATTTTTTGTTGCACTCTGCTCATCTTTTTATCTTGATGGGTTTATTCAGTTGATTAGCTTCTCTCTTTTCTCTATGGTTTTATTTCATTGCTATTTGTGTGTGTGTGTTAAGTTTTCTCTTTTACACTTTGTTCTAATTCTATTTCATTGCTGTTGTCTATATTCCAATTATTTGTTTTGGCTTCTACATATCTCTGACCCTTGCTCTTCTGCGAGTTGGTAAAAAGTGTCCTGGTTTGCTGTACCCCAAAGCATTACATTTTCCATCTAATATGCCAACATTTGGAATTCCCAAGGTGTGATTTTTTGCTTCTCACTCATATTATCTTTTTTCCTGTTTTACCTGGTCATTTTTCTATTTTGCATTTGACATTATATTTCAAAACTGTACAGACGAAGTGAGGTCTAGAATAGTACTACTCTCTTTCAGGGGGGACTTCAATTTTCTTCTTCCTGTCCCTGTGGACATACTCAATCCAGGACAAACTTCAACTAATTTGAAGACTTGAACTTTTAAGTACTCTTCTATTTTTGTTTTATACTTATACCCAAAGAACAGTCTACCAGAGTCCAACAAAAGCAGTGGAAGGATTACCAAATTTTACTCTTGTTGACCCAGGATTTGACATGTGTGTCAATACTTAGTGTTGTCAATTTCAATTATCAGCCTCTTTGCTTCCTTTCCACTAGACAAACACAAAACATAAGCAACCCTGAATGCTGATCCATATTTCTGGATTCTTATCTTTTTCTAGAACTTGATGCAGGAACACCTCACTTTATTAAAGATGAACATGAAGAAATATTTCATGTTTATGAAAAAAAAGAAAAAATCTTTGCTGTGGTTTGTTTACTGCCCCCATGGAAACCACAGTCTGTGGACATGGGACATGGCTACAGAGGGATGGAATATAGGCAGTGGAGGAGGGGCTACAACTCCTTTGCTTAAGCAGCTGCTCCGATGGACTTAGAAGGCCCTCCCTGAACCCTGTGTCCTGAACTACAAACACTGTGTTGGAGATCTGCCCTGCTTCCAAATGGCAGTGTGATGTTGAAGCCCAATTAATACACCTACAAATGTGGGTTTCTCCTTATTAGACAGGGATGAATATCATTGAGATGGAAAGGGGAGTACCCTGGGCAGTCATGGACATCCAGGCAAGGAATCAGGCTGAGGATTTCACATGATTTGTGTATTCAGGAAAAGTCACAGATGTCCTATTATGATGTATCCTGAAACTCAGACAGAGATAGGACAGACTGTTGGGGGCAGAGATAAAGGCCTGGACCCAGGGTCAGATGCAGACACAGGAGTCAGCACAGAGAGGAGACTCCCCTGCTCTTGCTTCTTCTGCTGGTCCACACTTCCTTTAGCTTTCAACATTGACCTTGTTGTGGGAGTGCTCTTACCATCACTCACTTGGGTCCCAGGTACAGACTCAGGTCTTCTGCTTTCAATCCACATCCACCTTCTCTTCTCTCAGGGAAGCTAAAGAAAAAGAAATGCCAAGATAAAGCCTGTTGGGTGAAGAAGGAAATTTTAATATTCTCATGCTCATAGCAGTAACAGGGAGAACATTAGGAGCCCATTGATCCTAAAACATTTTATAGGAATCCAAGAAAGACCTGTGACCACTGGCTGATAAAAAAAAGAAGTGATATTTTGAGAGCACCAGACAGTGTAATCTGTATGCAGAACATAAAGTATAAAAAGAAAACCTCAGGGGATACAGATGTTGAAAATGATGAAGATCTCTTCATAAGAGCTCTAATAAAAACCATAATCAAATGTTCTGGACCTGCAAAAGAAGGACATAAAGGCACACTCAGCCTTAATTAGTGCATTTCTTCTCCACCAAAGCAAATGGAGGGATATGTAAGTCCACACTAGTAGTTTTCCATGTGGGAATAACAAGCAGAAAGTCTGTATTCTCCTGTGGTACTAAAAATTAACCTAACCAGGCACACTTGAGCAGTCTTTCATATGGCCATATCCATGCTCCTTGTACTCTGTGGCTCCCTCTGATCTATAAATAATGCCTCCCTTCCCCTGTCCAGAAGTCTGCGGAGTGAACATGGAGGGCAGGGTGTTTCTTTGCAGTCCCTAAAAGAATGTGGAATCCTGGAGATAGTTCCCAAAATTGTATAGGTCATGCTTTTAACAGACTGCTTTCCCCATTTATCTCATGATCCCAACAGATTCAGTTACCCTCAACTTTCATCTCTTTGCTTAGGGACTTCCAGAAAACATAAATATAGAAAGGGACACAGAAATGTTTGGTTTTACAACATGTAATCATGAAATATTTCAAAAATAATGGAAAGCTGGAAGAATTTCACAGTTGACACATAGCACACAATAGAGATTCTACCCTTAATATTTGAATGCATTTTTATCACATGCAACATTGGTAATTGAACCAATTATTTTTTATCCATTTCAAGCAAAATTGCAGACATCAGTAAACCTTTAAGTAATTCAGAATGAATATCTTTAGGGTTCAATATTTTTAGTATACCCATTTTAGTTAATAAAACTCATATTTATGATGAGTTTTACAAACTGTTTAACCAAACCTTTTATCAAGTTTTAGAATATTAACCTTTACATAAATTACTTTGTCAACCCCCACCTAGTAAATCTAACCTCTGTTCCTACAAAGACAACGAGTGTTCTGATTTTGTGTTAAACCATAGATAAGTTTTTCTTGTTCTAGATAGTTCATATCCGTTAACTCATATTTTATGAACTCTATTGTGTAAGCCTTCTTTCACTCTTCAGTATAAGAATATTGTATATATCAATAGTTATTTCTTTTTACTACATGGCAGTTTTTAATTCTATGAGTTACCACCTTGAATTAGTCAGCCAGAGGAGTGCTGATGCAAAGTACCATAAATCTGTTGGCTTTTAAAATGAGTATTAATTTGAGGTAAAAGTTTACAGTTATAAGTCCTTAAAGAGACCAACACAAGGTTGGTTTCTCACTCAAAGTCATTTGCCATGTGTTTAAGCAAGATGGCAAGCAATATCTGTGAGGGTTCAGTCTTCCTCTTTCCTCTTAAAGCTCCATGGTCTCAGCTTCTTTTGATGTCAGCTGTAGGCTGGAGGGCTCATTTCTTTCTGTACCTTCTCAGCCACACCCAGCTGTGGCCCCTGCAGCTGCAAACTATCAGGTGAATGGCTCATGTCTCCCCAGAGCTTCAACATCAAAACAAAGTTCTTTCCTCTGCTATGTCTTCTACTGATAGCTAATCAACTGAATAAACCATCAAGATTAAAAGATGACAAGACTACAACAAAAAATTACAAACCATACTAAGAAACAGGAAGACACGCCTAGTCCACTGAACAAACTAAAAACTAGGAAGAGGTGCAGAATATTGAACAAGTAATAAAGCTGTCCAAAGAAATATCATGGACCAACTTAATGAAGTGAAAGAAGTGATTAAAGATATTAAGAAGACACAGGGAGAACATACAGAAGAAATTGTAAACATACATAAAAAGATAACATATATGATGTTGATAAATGGCACAATTCAAGAAATCAAAAAGACCCTGGAAGCACATAACAGTAGACTTGAACAGGCAGAAGAAAGAATTAGTGATGTGGAAGCCAGTATATCTGAAGTCAAACAGATAGTTGAAGAGATAGATAAAAAGATAGAAAAAATCCAGCAGGGAATTAGGGATTTGAATGTCAACACAAAATACACAAACATATGCATTATAGGCATCCCAGAGGGAGAAGACAATGGAAAGAGGACAAAAGGAGAGTTGAAGGAAATAATGGCTGAAAATCTCCTAACCCTATTGAGGGAAATTGATGCGCAAATCCAGAAAACACAGCACACACCAAAGAGTATAAATCCCAAAGGCCCACTCCAACACATATACCAGTTAAACTGTCCAATTTTCTTTGCTCAAGAGAAAGAGAAAACACTGAAAGTAGCAAAAGAAAAGATAGCCATCACATGCAAGTGAAGCTCAATAAGATTAAGTGCTGATTTCTCACCTGAAACCATGGAGGCAAGAAGGCAGTGGTATGACATAGTTACAGTACTAAAAGAAAAAAATGTCCAGCCAAGAATTCTCTATCCAGCAAAGCTGACATTCAAAAATGATGGAGCATTTAAAATTTTCATAGAAAAACAGAAATTAAGAGAGTATGCTAATAAGATACCTGCCCTTCAAGAAATACTAAAGGGAGTACTGCAGGTTGAAGGGAAAAAACAGGAGAGTGACAGTTGGAGGAGAGTGTAAGAACAACTAAAAAGACAAAAAGAGAAATAAAAACAACATATGATATACATAATCCCAAAGAAAATATGGCTAATGTAAGTAATTCCTTGAGCATAATAACACCAAATGTTAATGGATTAAACACACCAGTCAAGAGACTCTGAGGATTTGTGGGTATGAGGTTGAAAGTATAGAGTTGGGAATCCTCATATGGCAATATGACATGGAAAAGTCACTGGTTTAGGGTGTTGGTTGGGTGGTCATTCAGGACAGAGTGAAATGGAGCAGGCTTCTAGGGAGTGTGTGAGTATTCATTCTGTCATAATGTGTTGTATCAATGGGTGGAGAGCCACATTATGAGTGGGAAGGTGTTGTATTCCCAGATTTAGGAGGGCCAATTTGTTCAGAAATAGACAGGTGGGAGTCTCTCAAGAGCAAGGACATTTCATAATAGGGGAGAACAAACCAGTGTGTCAAGACCTCTTCTTGCATGTAACTATGAATCTTGTCATCCAATGAGTCAGTCCAGGGGATCATCATGGGCCCAGGGGATGGAGTTAGAGAAATAGAATTGATCAAACAAGGGGTATTTAGAGGTCAGGGGAAGTGTGTTTCATTACCATCCAGTGATGGACACAAGACATGGTAAATATCATCAAAATTTATAAAAGTGCACAGTCTAAAATGTAAACCATAGTGTAAACCATTGATAATGTTCAGTAGTTATCTGTTACTATTTGTATATCAGTTATAACAATGTTACCACCCACATAAAATAGGTATTAATACGGGGGGGGGAAAAGGGGGAGGATGTTGGGTATATGAGTCTCCTGTATTCTATGTGTGACTTTGCTGTGACATAAAACTTCTTTGAAAACAAAATGAAAATTAGTGAGACACAGGGGAATGAGAGGGGGAAGGTGCAATGATACAGACAATACACCAGATATTGCAGTGATGAAAGGCAAAAGGTCAGAAAAATTTTTTATATTTTTCATTTTTTAATATCCCATTCTTTTAATTTAATTTAATTTTTTAAAAAATTTTAATGTATTTTATCTCTTACATTTAAACATCATTATTATTTCATTTTCCTATTAATTGTATTCACCTATTGTATGGGCTTCATCTTTGAAGAAGCTTTGAATCACAAAAGGGATAGAACCGGGGTGGGGAAGGACTGTTGGTGTGGGGTGTCTGGGATGGGGGATGCATGGGAGGAAGCTCACCTGAGCATAAATATAAGGTATATTAATGTTGACATGTTCACAGGACATTGTCACAGCAGGTGGAAAATCACTCAATAAATGAGAGAACACTGAAATCCCATCATGCAGAACTCTGCCACATTCTCTAAGGGAGTAGCAACAGTCCTCCAAAGTGCAGGGGCAGAACATGCAAAGTAGGATGATACACTGATGGTCCCTTGATATTGATGACTAGCCTTATGAGTATTTGCTCTTGAAATTGACACAGCCTATTGTTCTTGGGTGCCAAAGGGTTGCCTCCTGAGAGCTTCCTTATGGCTCAAATGTGGCTTCTCTCTAAGCCAAACTCAGCATATGAATGCATTACCTTCCTCCCAGCATGGGACATGACTCTCAGGGATGAGCCTCCCTGGCACTGAGGGATTGCTACCAAGTGCCAACTGGCAAGTGACTGCAAAAAGACCTTGAATAAAAAGGAGAAAGGTAAAGATAAATGAGTTTATATGGCTAAGAGACTTCAAAATGAGTTAGGAGGTCATCCCAGAGGTAACACACACATCTCAGTAGGATCTCATGGAATTCCAAAGTAGATATCACCTCAAATAGTGGGGCACCTGACTGCTCTGGAGACTTCCAGGTTCTATGTCAGGATGGGTAGCTCTGGAGTTTAGTGCCTTGCCAGTGGGTCCTACTTTGGGGTTTGGGCTCCTGAATGTGACAGAGTTAGACTCAACTATGTCTTCCCTGCACATGGCTCATCTGTCCTTTCTATTTAAACCTTTTACTTGGTGCTGGAGTTTGTATGTATATGTCCAGAGACTTGAGTCTTTTGGCTGCTCATGTGCCAGCTGGGCCCAGAACCTCAGTGGAGCAGAAACTCCTACTCTACAGTACATTGGACTCATCCAGGACAACTGGTGAGGAGATGATGATGGACAATGGCCATCCCAGGGAATGTAGAGAGTCTGCAGCTGCAGACAGGATATTCCCATCCATCTTCCCCATGGGATATAAAAATCCTCTCAATTGGAGGTGGAGTGGACATCACCATCCCAGACTCCTCAGGATGGGGGGAAGAACTATGGACTAGAGTGGACTTACTGATATTCTGCTACAGACATATTGTGATTCAAGCAATGGAAGAAATTACAACATTGATGTGGAGCCAGTGGCCACTGGAGTCTCTGGGGGCAGAGAGTGGAAAAAGCAGTTATAATACAGGGAATTTTTGGGACTTGGGAATTGTCCTGAGTGACATTGCAATGACAGATTTAGATCATTTTATATCATCATATTACATGCAGCACTGTGTGTGAGAGAGTGTGGTCTTCTATGTGAACTATGGTCCATGTTTAATGGCAAAACCCCAGGATGTGTTTATCAGTTGAAATTATTGTGCCAAACTAATGAAGGATGTTTATGTAGGAGGTTGTTGGAGGTGTGGGATGTGGGGTGTACAGGAATCCCTATATTTTTTGTGTAACATTTATGTAATCTAAGAATCTTTTTTTAAAATTAAAAAAAAGAGAAACAGATTGGCAGAATTGA
>JAQZBX010055175.1:0-18483 GCA_029593785.1 Cabassous unicinctus | reverse complement strand
AACCCAGGGCCTCCCATATGGTAAACGGGAGCTCTATCCATTGAGCCACACCCGCTTCCCAATGTGGTCTTAATCTATTGCAAAATCTGCTTAATAGTTTAACATCCAGTCCATAGACATGAACCTTTAGGAAAAATAACCATCCAGAATTAGCACAGATTCACAAACACACATACACAAATCTACATCGTAATAAAGTATATTACTTTAAGACTAATTCTAGTTAGAAATCACTATAATCAATTCATTATAACTCAAGTAACCTGGACTACTTCAAGTTGTGTATATATATTTAAAAGTAGCTAACTTATTTTTATATGAATCAAGGGAGCAGGGCTCAAAATGCTATATCTGACCATTCTAAGTTCAAATTTATTTTTTTAATTAAGAGCTTTACTGAGGCATGACAAACATACAATAAACTGCATTAAAGTGTACAATTTGATAAGTTTTGAATATGTATACACTCGTGAAGTCATCACCACAGTCAAGATACTGAATATATTCTTCACTCCCAAAAGTTTCCTTGTGCTCCTTAGTAAGTTCTTGTCCCTTCCTGCCTCCCCATCCCCACACTCACCCCTACCTCCCACTCATGTGGACGTGGGGTATCCATGTTTGATTTGGATTTCTAATCAATTACTCCCTAATGATTCAGGTAACAGTGCCTGTACTCAGTGGGTTTGCCTCCATAAATGTACATGATTTGAATAAAAGAAGTTATTTTCTAGGAAAACTACAGATTCACTGGACCCAAGCACTCTGCTAAGTGCCAGTCTTCTGTGGAGACTGCCAGCCTTGTCATATATCAACACATAATTATATACTTCCAGCATTAGCTGATGATTGGTGGTTCCTGAAACAGCAATATTTTAAAACAAATGAAAAAGGAATTAATATGATTATGTAAAACCAGGTCTTTGGGACAGTAATAACAATTATGTTTCTTCTTTGATACCCTACATGTATTTAAATTTTTTCTTTCCTTCTAAGAAAAATATTCTCTCCAGTGATTTTTCTTTTCTTTTACTGTTTGTAATTTTGGAAAATCTGTCCCAATGGTTAATAATCAATTTTAGGTTGTTGGTTGGCTCTAAGAACTTACAATGAGCATTTGTGTTTCAGAATTCCAATGATGAAATACATTTAGTGTTACTCTTCACACATACATACAAAAAGTTCTTCCAGGCATTTCTTGTTCACTCAGATGAAAAATGCCTATATGTTATATAATTCTTAATACTAAGTTCCCATGTCTTTAGATCATCATTCTTATAGTCACTGAAATTCAAAATCTTAGGGTCATTTTTGTCTTCTTATAAAGTCACTAAATCCTGTTAAATCTTCTTTCATGATGTCTTTTGCCCTTAGTGATGTAATCCTTCTTTATATTTCTAGCTTCCTCTCTTGTACCTGTACTTAGCTTGTACACTGTAGCTATTATTGAACGATGTGTAATTCTCTCAATGCACAATGTTCTATTGTTCTCTGCTGGTGCCTTTGCAAATGCTATTTCTTCTGCCCAGAATGTTCTTCTTTGCCTTCTTTGTCTGGCTAACCTTAACTACTCATCTAATGTTAAACCTTGTATAAAAAGTGTATAAAGCACTTCTTAGATGACTCCTATTATTAGATGCTCCTTCTTCTTGGCCCCTTAACATTCTAAACATTCATCTGTTATAGTTCTTATTACAACGAATTGCAATTATTTCTTTGCACTTCTCTCTATTTCATATATTGTGATTTCCTGAGTGTAGAGACCATGTATATAGCACCTTACTTAGTGCCTGGATAATAGTATGTTCTCAATCAATGTATATGGAATGAATAAATTTTATTACCTGCTTTTCCATTACCTTGTCACCATTCTAATTCAAATCCCTGTTGGTGCATGTGTAAGCTTTTGCTTCCAAACTAGTCTGCCTGATTATAACTACTCCTTCCTGCAGTCCACTTTTTACACTAGCATGGAATTATGTTTTCTAAACCACTGTTTTGATCATATTATTCCTCTGCTCTAAACCCTTTAATAGCTTCTCATATCTTTTCAAATAAAGCCTAACTCTTTAGCCAAGCATTCAAATATCACTGCAATCTAACCCTAACTTATCTTTTTTTGCTTTATCATCTATTGATTTTCCCTACAAGGACTCTATACTAAGTCACTGCACTAACCACATAGAAGTGCCTGTATTTTCTGTTACATTTTGAAGTCTCTGTTTTTGCAACATATTCTTTAAAATACAGGTTCTCTATTGTTTGCACTCCCTTTGAAAGTAGATTTTTTATTGCGGTATAGTGAACATACAGAAGAGTGTAAAAATTTTAAGTCTGGCCTTGCTGGAGAGGCCAGTGGAGAAGTATTGGCCTTGAGACAAAGTGGAGAGAGAGAGGGTTCCAAACATACTAGATGAGTCCAACCCCCAGCTAACTCACCAGCTGAATAGAGCCACACAAGTGACCACTGTCAAGACCAGCAGAACTGCCCAGCGGAGCCAGGCCTTGACTGCAAGAATCATGAGAAAATAAAACTAGTATTGTTTTAAACTACTAAGTTTTAGAGTGGTTTGCTATGCTGAAATTTTAATTACTAATCCCCTCCAAAAGTAAACTGACTTCTATCTTCATTGACTTTATATAAATTGAATAATATAGTATGTGCTCTTTTGTTTATAGGAAAATGTCTTCATTCCAACCTCATTCTTTTTTTTTTTTTTTTTAAGATTTTATTTTTTATTTATTTATCCCCCACTAGCTGCTTGTGCTTATTGTGCCCATCTGCTGTGCATTCCTCCATGTCCGCTTGTCTCCCTTTGCTGTGTCATCTTGTTGTGCCAGCTTGCTTACTGCGCCGCGCAGGCCATCAGCTCACCACGCCGCGCAGGCCGGCTTGCCTTCACCAGGAGGTCCCGGGAACCGAACTGGGGACCTCCCATATGGTAAACGGGAGCCCAACCAATTAAGCCACAACTGCTTCCCCCAACCTCATTCTTGAAGGAGAATTTTGCTGGATATAGAATTCATGAAAGATTTTGAATTGACAATTTTCTTTCAGCAACTTAAAGATGTTGTATCATTGTCTTCTAACTCCCTTGTTTCTGATGAGAAATCATATTCATATAAATTTTCCCTTGTATGTGATGTGTTGTTTTGCTCTGTCAGCTTTCAATATTTCTCTTTATCTTTGGGTTTCAGTAGTTTGACTACAAAATGTTTAGGTATGATTTTCTTTGTATTTCTTCTGCTTGGGGTTCACTGAGCTTCCCAAATTTGTAATTTTGTGTCTTTAAACAGAATTGGGAAACTTTCAGCCATTATTTTGTCAATATTTCTTCTGCCCTATTCTCTTTCTTCTTTTTTTCTTTCTGTGAATCCAATTACACAAAATGTTAGGCTTTTTGTTTCATTCTTTTTTCTTTCTATTCTTCAGACTGGATAATTTCCATAGATCTAAATTCAAGTTTGCTGGCTCTTCTGTTATCTCAAAACTGCTAAAAGAGCATTAGAAAATTTTTTATTTCAGAAACTATTTTCAATTCTAGAATTTATATATTTTTTAAGTTTCTATTTCTCTGCTGAGATTTCCTATTTGTTCATTCATTATGAGCATATTTTCCTTTCTATCTTAGACAACAGTTAAAATAATTGCTTTAAAATCCTTGCTAATTTAGATACCAGGTACATTTTGTAAATAAGGCTTTATTGGGATACAGCCATGTCCATTTGTTTATGCATTGTCTATGGATGCTCATTGGCAAAGCTGAGTAGTTGCAACAGAGACCACATGCAAACCTAAAATATTTACTTACTGGCCGTTTGAGAAAAAGTACGCTGACTCTTGTTTTAGAGACCAATCTATTATGCTTCTATAAAGAGCATTAATCGATTTATTTTTTTAAGTAGACAGTTAAACTTGGCTCAACTCTGTGCTCCACGATGGGCAACAGAAATTTTCATTCAGTTATTTCAGCTTTAGCTGGGCTGCTAGAAAACTGCCTTAAGTATGTATAATTCAGGAGTTATCCAGAGATTTGAGCAGAATCTTTATGCAGAATTTAGTGCTACCTTGCTATGATTTTCTTCTTTCTGGAATTTTCATGCTCCCTTTCTGCCTGATGCTGTCACCACAAACTCTTCCTCTAGCTCATCAAGCCAGTAAGGTTGCATGATTTCTATCAAGTTTTAGGTATGCCGCTTGGTGCCAACTTGGGCCTGCCCTAGAGAAAAGACACAAAAACAGGAAACTCACCCAAGGCCATTTCATTCTTCCAAGTGCAGACTCCCTTTCAGTTTCTGACTGATTTTATTGTTCTCCAGTGTATCCAGGTTGTTGCTATTATAATATTTTATCCAGATTTATAATTGCTACCTGAGGAATGATTTTGTCTGATAGGAGTTATTCCTATCCTAAGGTTGAAGTTAGTATATACTTTCTTGGGTCTGACATTTTTTGCTCAGCATTATATTTGTTATATTCAAACATGTTGTTGAGTGTAATGGTTGTTCATTCATTGTCTTTTCTGTATATGTTCCACTGTATGCCTATAAAATTTATCGATTTTACTGTTTAAGACATTTGGGTTGTTTCCAGTTTTTTTTTGGTCATTACATATAGTACTACTTTGTTTGTTATAGCAAAAGACTAGAAACAACCAAGATACATCAGAAGAGGATTAATGGGAAGCGGGTGTGGCTCAATCGATAGAGCTCCCGTTTACCATATGGAAGGCCCCGGGTTCGCTTCCCAGGGCCTCTTTGTGAGGGCAGGCCGGCCCGCGTGGCGCGGTGGGCTGATGCAGCAAGACCTCACAGCAAGGGGGAGATAAGCAGACACAGAAAAAACACACAGCAAATGGACACAGCAAACGCAAGCAGCAGGGGAGGGATAAATAAATAAATAAATAAATCTTTAAAAAAAAAAAAAAAAGAAGAGGATTAATAAAATGGAATCTCATGCAGCCATAAAAATATGCAAAAATCTCTAAGATTTTTTTAAGTGAAAAAGCAAGGTATAAAACAATATGTATAGCAGACTCCCAGTGGAAGATTTGCTTGACTCTGGAGAAGGGAACTGAATAGGTGGGGAACTGAAGTAGGAGGGAGAATTTCATACTGCAAAAACATATGATATATTGAGTACATATATTTATTTAAACACAGCAGAAAACAATCAAATATGTTGTATATATCTTTCCATTTAATAAAAATATTTTTATGCCTAAATTGGTTTCCACTTTATAGATACATTAATATATTTACTATCATTGAAAGTTTTGGCTAGAATTGAGTAAGATCTATGTAAAACAATATGAAGAGATTTCCATGATATAGTACAAAGTGAATAAAGCAAAGTGTAAAGGAGTATCAATAGTATGTCACCTTTCAAATAAAAAGGAAGGGGAAATAGAAAATATTCATGTATGTGCTCATTTTTGAATAAAGAATTACAGGAAAAAATATCCATTAACTGATGAACAGATAAAAGGTGGCATATACAAACAAGGAAATATTATTTAGCAATAAAAGGAACTGAAGTATTCATACATGATGCAACAAGGTTCGTAGATGAACCTTGAAAAGAAGCCAGTCATAAAAGATTAAATGATATATAATTCCATATTTATGAAATGCCTAGAAGAGGAAAATATATAGAGACAGAAAGTAGATTGTGCTGGGAGAGAGTGGGGGGAAATGGAGAGTGATGCTAATGGGTGCAATTTCTTTCTAGGGTAATGAAAATATTATAAAATTGATTGTGGTAGTGGTTGCATAACTTTGTGAATATATTAAAAACATTGAATAAATACTTTAAATGGGTAAATTGTATAGTATGTGAATTATATTCAATAGAGTTGTTAAGAAAAAAAAAAAGAAATACAGGAAGGATGAACCAGAAATTAATGATATTGGCTGACTACAAGGCATGGGTAGGAGCAGGATGGGAAGAACGGGAGAACAGGGAAGAAGGGAATGAGGGGAGAAGTGACACTTCTCTGAGTATATCTTTTTGAACAGTTCTTGACTTCTAGAACCATAAATTAAAATTAAAAAAGTTAATTAAAATTAGCTAGGATGAGGATGGAAGCCTCTGGTGTTGAATTGGAGTAGGCAATATCAGCATAATTCCTGCTTTAAAATATATATATTCAAAGTAAAAAAATATATACAATAGAAATAAATATAGATATATAGAATTTAGAAAATTCATATATTTCCTAATCCCAACCATGGTGAGGCCTATAAGTAAAGACAACTCAGTAGCAATGAAAACACCTAATGCAAATAAAAGGAACCAGGGCTTCTTGGAGAAATGGCCGATAACATGGCTGGGGGAGGGAAAGTACAAGAAGAACCTGGAACCTCTTGTGGTGCCAGAACGTAAAGAAGTGGAAAAAAAAAATGATGGGGGCATGTTGAAAGGGCACAAGATCCAAATTGAAGCTGCTTCCAAAAGCCAAATTTGAGACAATATGAGCAAGAAATAATGATAATGATGGGTTATAATCGATAGAATAAAAAAATATCCACGAGTCTATACTGATATAAATAAATAAACCACTATTTGGTTAACACTACAGTGATAATTATTGCAGGCAACATCCATCAATGGATACTACAATTAGTAAGCAAAACTACCATGAGAGTAAAAGAAAAAAAAAAAGGATGATGAGAGACAATAGTCTAGTCTCAAAATATCTCCCCACAAAATATTTATAGATTACAAAGGAAAGAATACCAATTTCACAATGGATAAATCTGGCAGGCACCAACTGAACTAAGTGATCAAAGTTAACATCACCACTAATAAGGCATACTGAATCACATGCCTCTTGAGAGTATTCACTGAAAAAAGCATAATATTATGCCTGTGGCATTCTTGCCAAAAGTGCATAACCTGAATTTAATCATGAGGAAAATTAGTCAAAACTAAACTGAGAAACATGTTATAAAATACCTGGCCTGTACTCTTCAAAAGGGTCAAGTCACGAAAGATTGTAGGACAATAAGAGGATATGATTACTAAAGGCAACGTGGATCCTGAATTGAATTCTAGACCAGAAAAAGGACGTTAGTGGAACAACTGGAAAAGTTAGAATAAAAAGTGTGGAATAGTGAATGAGATTGTATCTATGTTAATTTCCTGGTTTTGATAATTGTACTGTGGCTACATAAAATGTTTTTTTTTTTAAGATTTATTTATTTTATTTTATTTATCCCCCCATTGCTGCTTGTGCTGCTGTGTCCATTCGCTGCGTGTCTTCTCTGTGTCTGCTTATCTCCCCCTTGCTGTGAGGTCTTGCCGCATCAGCCCACGGCGCCGCGCGAGCCGGCTTGCCCTCACAAGGAGGCGCCGGGAAGCGAACCCGGGGCCTCTCATATGGTAAACGGGTGCTCTATCCATTGCGCCACACCCGCTTCCTGCCGTGAGGTTGCTGCATCAGCCCACCGCACCGCTCAGGCCGGCGTGCCCTCACAAGGAGGCCTCGGGACGTGAACCCGGGGCCTCCCATATGGTAAACGGGGGCTCTATCCACTGAGCCACACCCGCTTCCCTATATAAAATGTTAATGTTTGTGAAAGCTGGGTGAAGGATATATGAAAATTTTCTGTACTATTCTGCAAATTTTGACGCAAAACAAAAAGTTAAAAAATAAAAAAGTTTAAAACAAATGCTGTGAGGAACATCCTCGTATATAAATGTTTGTGTGTATGTTAAAACTATTCCATAGGCTTAATTCTTGTAAGTAAAATTACTGGGTCAAAGCATGTGCATATTTTAAGATTTTTGATACGTATTATTAAGGGTCACCCAGAGAAGCCGTACACCGAAATTTCTCCAGCAGTGGTTCTCAATTATTTTATAAATCTGTAAAATGTTCTAGTCATTTCTAGTTCCTATACCTTATTTGCATCAAAAAAAATCTCACTTATATTCCAAAAATAAGTCCCTTTCAAAATATGTTGTTTTGGGAAGCGGCTGTGGCTCAATTGGTTGGGCTCCTGTTTACCATACGGGAAATACTTGCATTATTTCTACCATAAATTAAAAGAAAAATTCATATAACTCTTTCTACATAATGTTTTCTAGTATACACTTTACCTGCCTTAACAAATTATAAGCTCTTTGAAGAACCATATACCTTTATATCCAGTATTACCCCTGCCACGGTATACATAACCAGTAGTGGCTCACTTTAGCACTGCAGTAGGTAAGTTGCAACCTACTTCCTGCCATATCTTCAGGTACCTTATATGCTGACATTTCAAGTCCTTGTCTCCTCATTTGGCTTCTTCCTCATTTTGTAATGCTTGTATCTTTCCCAGCTTTTCAGAGTTCAGGCTGCACTTACAAAGCTGGGTACCAGCTCAAACTAGTCCTAATAAGGGCAGGGTATGTACCAAGAACAGAGCGTGGAATTACTTCAGACAAACAGATCTAAGTGGTGGTGGCCCAACTGAGACCACAAAGCTTCTGTTCTAGCTTGATATGTTGTCTTCTGCACTAATCAGTCCTGGGAAATAGGATGAGCTTCAGTCTAGATTCCTTATCCTTAGCCCTGATTGATTATCCTTCCTAATATTCTAGTTTCCACCTTCTAAAACTAGACTGCTCTAACTATGGTGTTTTCTTAGGCATTTTAGTGATTGCCAGCTCCCGCCATCTATCTTTCTAGAAGACCAATAGAGCTCTTTTCATAAAAGAATAAGCCCCTCAAAATGACACTACCTCCTAGGAAAGAATTTTTCCCCCATTTTTCTGCTACCACTCCTAACTCACATAATAAAATTTCCTGGTGTTCATACTAGTATTTCTGGGGCTGCTATACCTCCTTGGATGCTGCACCTATATCGACTTAATGTCAGATTTGCTACCAGCCCTTGTATTCAGAACATCTTCTCTCAACATTTGTCCCACCTGGGTTAAGTTTTTTTCAGGCACTGCTGGCTCTGCTTTCCCAACCTTTTAAATGTAACCAAACCACTATGCCTCCTTCCTGGATCACTAATCTAACTTACTTTAGCCTAGTTTATCGCAGCTTTGGCTTATGAACTAGAGAAACAGCACAAGAGGTCAATACCCAAACCTTTTGGGTTTGCATGACTAATCCGGAAAAAAATCATCACCCCAATGTAAATATTGATTTCTATTTTCTTCTGTTAGACAAAATCCAAAATAACTATTAGGAAAAAGCTGGCTATGGTTTGAAGTCAAACTGAGACTACCAAATACACAGTAACACACGGGAAGCTTAGTTGTAAACAGATCCCAGATTAAATGTCAGTACTGTCAATGGTGACAAATGCCTCTATGTTTCATAGATAAGTTTACAAGTGGCATGCTAAGTTGGGTTCTTTTTATCACCTGTCAAAGAAACCTAATGACCCCATTATGATCCACTTCGTATGCTCAAATACCAACAAGCAGGTTTCTAAGAGCTTACTGTAGCCAACTGTTCTGTTAAGGTAAAGAAATACATATATATGAATTTCTCTCTCTTTTTTTTCAAAACTGCTCTGTGTACTTAAAAAATACCCAATAAAACAAATCTGAATATAGATACCCTTTGTAGAGTAATGTTAAGATAGAAACAGGTATACCTGAGGCCACTTTCAAATAAAGCTTTTTTGATCACCCTTTGTGCCAAATTCTCAAAGGACCTAGAGCCAAGGCTCTAAAAGGCTAAATATATATGCATTTGCTATGAAGTGTTAACATCTGTCTTAACAGATCCTAGAATAGCCAACTGCAAAAATAGTTACTTTGGATCATCACAAATAGCAATGCTGATCCTTCATAGTAATCATGTAATGATCTCTAATTTATGGTAGAAATAAAATTGTAAATCCTATTGCAAGACACAGAAGGTCAAGGCCCTGGTTTACTTTCCAGGACTCAGGGGCATAATCAGATTAATCAGCAGTATAGACAGAAATATGAACCTTGCTAGGGATCTATATACAGTCAATCCTCATTATTAGTCTGTTTCCACATTTGTGAATTTGTGCCCTTGCTAGAATTTATTTGTAACTACAAAATCAATACTTGTGGTGCTTTCGCGGGCATTCAAGGACATGCACAGAGTGGCAAAAAAATTTGAGTCACCCTACATGCACATTCCCAGCTGAGGTTAAACAAGGCAATGATCTTTCTTGATTCAGCGCTCATACCTTAAAAAAAAAAATGTCCTTTTCACAGTATATTTATTGTCACGTTTTAAACATTTTTGTGCTTTTTTTTGTGTGTGGCGATTTTGCTGTTTTAAATGGCCCCTATGAAATTGAGACACAGAAAGCAGAATAGTGGTTACCAGGGGCTAGGGGGAAAGAGAGAATAGGGAGCTATTGCTTAATGTATATAGAGTTTCTGTTTAGGATGATGAAAATGTTCTGGAAATAGACAATGGTGAAGGATACATAACATTGTCAAGGTACTTTATATCATTGAATTGTACACTTAAAATTTGGTAAAATTGTTTTATGATATGTATATTTTACCACAATTTTAAAAACATACTGAAAAAAAAAAAAGGACTAAGTGTAGTGCTGAAGTGCTGTCTGGTGTTCCTAAGCACAAGAAGGCTGTGATATGACTTATGGAGAAAATGTGTTTTAGATAAGCTTTGTTCAGGCATGAGCTATAGTGCTGTTGGCCGTGAGTTCAATATGAATGAATCAATAATATGTATAATTAATGTATATTAAATAACATATATACATAAAACAAGGTTATGTATTGATTGGTTGACTAAAATGTTGTGACTAGAGGCTCACAAGAACCTAACCCTGTATTTTCCCTAGGAGCAATAGTTCAGCATGTGCTAATTCAGCGTTTGTTGTGACTTTATTGAACACAACTACTGCAGTGAATGAGAACTGACTGTAACTGTTCCAGGGAATTACACCTTGTTATTTAGTCCTCCACCCACTGGTCCTCATCCAATCTTCCTTATGATCTAGATATCTTCTAGATACTTAAACATCTGGAGGGAATAAGACTATTTGAAAATAATTCTGTCAGTAAAATGTGAGTCACAGAAGGAAGAGTATTCTTTTAGAAAATTCAATAACAAAGATTTATCTAAAAGTTTTCAGCAAAAATCCCTTTGAATCATAGAATTAATCACATTTTATAAATGTAGAATCTTTAGTGAAGACATATTACTATTGCTCTGATTTTTAAATGATTCTACCATTCAATTCTTGACCTCTGAGTCAGGAATGTCTCCTGGAAGTGGAAACATTTTCCCAATGTCATCAGCTGTTTCTATGTGGATTTAAAAACATTGCAAATATTTTATTTTCTCTTAAACACTATTTTGAACTTCTATTTCTAACTTCCAGAACCTATTAACAGAATTTCTATAATTTCATTAGCATCTACAGCATATCCAAATTTAGTATCAACTGTAAATTTTATTAATGGGTTATTTTTTTTACTTGATTAAAAAAATGCTTAATAAGATCCAATCCAGCAGTGATTCTTTCAGCAAGCACTTTGGTATAAATTTTCTCCACGTCTGAATTCATTAGCCTTTTGCATTAAGCTTTGTTTATCATCTTTAAACCAAGTCAATCTTTGGTAATTCTCTAAGGCCTTTTCCCTAGTGCTTCTACCAAATTTGTATATAACTTTTTTTCTACAAATTTTCTAACCCTATCAAATTTGTCTCACTGTAACCACATGGGATTGTTGATCACTAATACTTTTTAGCGGGATTATCACAGCTTATTTTATTCCTTGGCATTTAATTACATTTTTTTTTTCATTTTCAATATGGGTTGATTCCTCTGAAACGTGGCTTTATAAACAAATAGAAGTGTGGTTCCTTTCTTTCACAGAATTATGGTAAACTAACCACAAAATCTTTCTCAGCTGAAATGATCTCTTCCTTCTCTTTGTGTACTTTAAGGCCTCTATGCCTTTTGCTCTTCTTATGCCATTAACTTAGAATATCTTTCTAATCTCAATTTGCCAAAATTGTAAGGATGCTTCAAAACTTAGTTCAAACATCACTTTCTTTGTGAAAATGTCCCCAACTTCTTGTTCCTTCAATTCCCTTTAAAAATTGTTCATAATAATAGCATACCATTTTTCATATAGTGGACTATATGTCT
Organism: Cabassous unicinctus; assembly: GCA_029593785.1. Lineage (NCBI taxonomy): Eukaryota > Metazoa > Chordata > Mammalia > Cingulata > Chlamyphoridae > Cabassous > Cabassous unicinctus. The sequence goes on along the minus strand of JAQZBX010055175.1, from coordinate 6,366 downwards.
CTCCTACATTTTAAGAAAAGGAGTTTTGCCTTGTTTATCTTTATAATTCCAATTTGTGACACATAATAAGCATTCAATAAAACCCTACTGATTTAAATTTATTTGTACTGTAACTTTACTGCTTTATCTAGAGGTGTCTTGCCTCATCATTTGTCTTGCTTGAGGTTAGTGATTCTCTCACACTTCTCTGTTAAGTTCTATATTAGCTGGTATATTTGTAGCACATGATTAGGAATCTTTGAATTAGAAGAAATGTTAGAAATACACAGCCAAAAACTCAACCAATACAAGAATTCATTCTACCAAATATCTTTGTTTAAATATCCATAATGAGTATGCTCGTTTGACTGCTTCATCACGACACTCCTAGTGTGCACATCATTTCACTCTTAAAACCATATGGGTTTTTATAGATAGGTTTTGATGATGAGTTATATTGTCATCTTAATAATAAAAAAACTGCTTACTTTCACACAACTAGTAAACAGCTGAACAGCTCTAATTATACCTTTTTAATTCTGAACTTTCTGAGTGTACCATGTATTTAAAAAATATTTTTTAACCTCTCCTTTCATTGTGGGTGAATTTCTAGGACTGAGGGAAATAATTAAGAGTACAGGCAAAATTTATTATGATAAAGAAATCAATAGGGGGGAAGCGGATGTGGCTCAAGTGGTTGGGCTCCCGTTTGCCATGTGGGAGGCCCCGGGTTCAATTCCTGGGGCCTCCTGGTGAAGGCAAGCTGGCCCGCGTGGCGGCACAGCGAGCTGACGGCCCGCATGGCATGGCGAGATGATGCAACAAAGGGAGTCAAACTGACACAGAAAAACGCACAGCAAATGGACACTGTGAGCACAAGCAGCAAGTGGGAATAAATAAATAATAAATAAAATAAATCTTAAAAAAAAAAAAGAAACCAATAGAAGGCTAAGTGGCAAATTACTAATTTGACAAAACAATATGGACACTGTCTCGAAACCTTAGAATTATTAAACCAGAAAAATCTAAAACCAGAATTTAATATAACTTAATAGAAGCAGAGAAAAGCTAAGTGAACTTTCTGGGCCAATATTACACAAAGGGGGAAACCCCCAGGACTGCTGGTTTCTCCTGGACTACTTAAAAACACCAATGAATTTAAACTGATGTAAATTTCTAAAGCAGCTCAATTAGGATAAATCATCTTGGTAAGACTTAAAAAAATAAAGCAAGAGTTAAGTTTTCATTCAAGTACTGTTTTTAATATTTTATGTGTAACCACTTAATTCATTTTAGCCAAGGAAACTTTAGCTGTTCAGTTATCTGAATCAGACTTTTCTGCCACACCTCAAAAGATTTTTTTATCCGGGCCAAAAACTTGTACGCAGTGTTTCAGCCAAATGAAAACTGTGCCACCAAGTTCTAAAGCTCTGAAAAATGAATTTTAGAGCCTAACTGAATTTCAGAAGGAACATACATTGGGTATAATCAATAATTACTAAAAAACAGTTGATAATATACTTTTAAAATGAAATATCCACTTGTATTACATTTTCAAGAGCTTTCAATGATAGAAATTGATTATAATTGGAGTTTAAAAAGAAAGATGGATACATTTAAAATAAGATGGATACATTCCCGAGGACTAATTAAGCTAATGTGTATGTGTGTGTGGCAGTTTGAGATTATTTATGAATCCCAAAAAGAGAAAGATTATGTTGTAAACTAATCTATTCCTCTGGGTGTGATACCCTTTGATTGTATTAAATTCAAGGGACTTAAGTTTACTTGATAAAATCAATTCAGGGCTTTTGATTTGACCACGTCAGTAGGGCATGACTCAGGTTGAGTCCCGACTCAGGTTGAGTCCCCACCCCCTTGGCGGGCTGATATAAATGGACACTCACTCAAGAAGACACACAGTAGAAGGCACAGGAAGAAAGAGAGCTCCATAGATGTGACAGAGGAGAGATCTTTGATCCTGCTACCCCAGTAAGAGAGATGAGCCATTTGCCTGATAGTTTGCAGCTGAAGAGAGCAAAGCAGCTGAACTGAGGAAGCCTGGAAAGAAACAAACCCTATGCCAGCCTACAGCTGAGATAGTAAGAAGCTGGGCCTACAGAGCCTTAAGACGAAGAAGGAAGGAGAGACCAGGCCTTCCATCTTACAACACGTGGCAACTGACTTGGGTGAGAAAGTACCTCTTATGGTACCTTGAGTTGGACTCTTTGGGGCCTTGTAATTGTAAGCTTTTACCCCAAATAAATACTCTTTATAAAAGCCAACAGATTCCTGGTACTTTGCATCAGCACCCCTTTGGCTGCCTAATACAGTGTGTGTGAAGTTAAATGTCACAATCATCTAGATATCCATTTATACATACAAAATGCATTAATATGTACACAAAATTCACCATCAGAAAGTTTCCCAGATCTAACCAGTTCTAACTAAAGAGAAGCCTTAGAATGGGAGCTGATTTGCATAAGCTCTGGGAAACACAGTTAACCAATTATGGATATGTTCTTGGGTCAAGGGGCCTCTAGACATATTGCTCCAAGAAGCTTTATCTTATTAAAGTCTATTGGCATTGCTCCTATGATTAAATGTAAAAAGAAAGCATCCATCCTTTAAATATACATTCTAAGTTACAACGTAAGCCAGGGTTTTTCAACCTCCGCGCTATTGACATTTTGGGCTCTTTAATTCTTTGTTGTGGGCGACTATCCCGTGCATTATAGAATGTGTAGTAGTATCCCTGGCCTATCCCCTAGATGCCAAAGGCATATAAACAGTCGTGACAACCAAAAATGGGGCGCAAAATCACTCCTGGTTGAGAAGCATTGCTGTAAGCAAATGAAGTGACAAGGTATAGAACAGATTAGACTAAACTGGGATTCAAGAAGCAAGATTCTAATCCAGTTGTCTTTGTCTCCAATTTTGGTTTTTAGGGAAAATCCAAGCTTAATCCAGCAGTTCCTAAAATAAGATATGGAAAATAGTATTGCTAAATCACCTAGGAATATTATGGAATGAATAGATGAGCCCAGTTAAATTCCTTGTGTCATGTATTTTTCTATGTTCTAATTTTTAAAAAGTATTGAATAGGGGCTGTCAGTTAAGGCTCTAATGGCATACTTTGCAGCAAACAACTCTTACACCATAAACAGCTAGAAAAACAGCATTAAAAAAAATCTTTTTGAAGATATCAGAGAGCTGCCAAGGTAGTAAAGACCTGAGAAGCCAATATCCAATAACCTTAAAGAGCTAAATTGACGTTCTGAAAGTTGTTTTTCCCTTCAGGGCATCTGTCAATTCTTGGTGCTGCATAAGAGGCTGAGAACCCAGGCAGAGGGCTATTACTATGAGGCAGAGAAGCCAACAGAGCTTTTGGCAATCCCCAGGGCTGATGAGATAAAAATTCGAATTTGTGGCTTCCAAGGCAGCTAGAATTGAGGCACCATGTTCCTGGAGAGAAAGGGGGAACACAGTGAAGCAAGTCAGACTCTCAAGTGTTTTACTAGAGCTAATGAATGAATTTAGCAAAGTGACAGGGTACAAATCAACATGCAAAAATCCAGAGTATTTCTATACACTGGCAATGAAAAATTGGAAGAAGAAATCAAGAAAAACATTCCATTTACAATAGCAATCAAAAGAATCAAATATCTAGGAATAAATTTAACCAAGGAAGTAAAGGACTTATATAAGGAAAACTACAAAACATTTCTAAAAGAAAATCAAAGAAAACCAAATAAATGGAAGGACAGTCTGTGTTCATGGATTGGAATCTAATAATATAAATATAAGAATGTTCTTTTACAAAGTGCTAAGAATATGGTGATACATGGGAAAATTACATCTAATGTAATTTATGGTTGATAGTTAACAGTAATATTGTGATATTTTTGAAGCAATGGCAAAGAAGATATGATATCAAATCTAAGAAATAACTATAGGGGCGTATAAGGGGGTATGGGATTTTTCCCTTTGGAGTAATGAAAACATTCTAAAATTGACTGAGGTGATGACAGCACAACTCTGTGATAAAAATTAGAGCCACTGAGTTTACACTTTTAATGGATTGTACAAAGCATGGGACTGTATAACACAGGAAATCCAGTGGTGGAAGATGGACTCTGGTTAACAGATCAAATATAAGAACATCCTTTCATGAGTAACAAATGTATAACACTAATACAGGATGTTAATAATCAGGTGGGTTGGGGGAAAAATACACCAAATGTAAGATATGGGTTATAGTTAGTAGTAATATTTTTACAATGCTCTTTCATAGTTTGTAACAAATATTTCCCAAGAAGCAAGGTATTGGTGGTGAAATGATGTATGGGAGCTTTGTATGATGATATATATGCTTGTTTTGTAAATTCACAACTTTTAGTATATACTTATTATGTGTGATCATGTATGAATGATATACTTCAATATAATTTTATTAAAAAAAAAAAAAAGATGTCAGTTCTACCCAGGCAATGTACAGATTCAATGCAATCCCAATTAAAATTCCAGTAGGCTTCTTTGTAACAATGGAAAAGGCAATCATCAAATTTATATAGAAGGTTAAAGGCCTCAAATAGCCAAAACCATCTTGAACAAGAACAAAGTTGGAAGACTCACATTTCCTGATTTTAAAACTTATTACAAAGTGACGGCAATCAAAATAACATGGTAATGGCACAAGGACAGATATACAGACAAATGGAACTGAATTGATAGTTCAAAAATAAACCCTCACATCTATTACCAAATGACTTTTGACAAGGGTTCCAAGTCCATTCAATTGGGAAAGAATAGTCTTTTCAACAAATGGTGCGGGGAAAACTAGATATCCATATGTAAAAGAATGAAGGTGGAGCTCTACATCATATCATATATAAGAATTAACTAAAGATGGACCTAAGATTTAAATATAAGAATCACAACTATAAAACTCCTAGAGGAAAATATAAGAAAACCTCTTTTGGACTTTATTTTACACTAGGACCATTTTATCATATGACCCAGCAATCCCACTTCTAAGTACATATCCCAAAGAATTGAAAACAGGGACTCAAACAGATATTTGCCCACCAATATTCATAGTGGCACCACACACAATGGTAAATGATGGAAGCAACCCAAGTGTCCATCAACAAATGAATGGATAAACAATATGCAATATATCCATACAATGGCATATTAAGCCATAAAAATGAATGAAGTTCTCATACATGCGACAACATGGATGAACCCTGAAGACAAACTGTTGAGTGAAATAAGCCAGACACAAAAGGAAAAATATTGTTTAATCTCACTGATATGAAATAATTAGAAAAAACAAATTCAGAAACTAGAATACCAGGTTTCTGGTAAACTAGGTTACCAGGGGCTGAAGTGGGGTTAGAGGATGAGTGTTAATGCTTAATTGGTACAGAATTTCTGTTGAGGGCGATGGAAAATTTTTAGTAATGAATGGTGATTATGGTAGCACAAATAATGAATGTAGTTAACACCACTGAATATATTTGAATGTGGCTAAAAGGGGAAATTTTAAGTTGCATTTGTTTTTAGAAGTAAAATTAAAAAGAAAACTACAGGATTGTACTACACAGTAAATCTTAATGTTAACTATGAGCTATAATTAATAGTACGATTATAATAATATTCTGCCACCAATTATAACAAAGGTACCACACTAATGCAAAGTGTTATTAAAGGGGGGTAGTGGACATGGGAACTCTGTATTTTCTGCCTGGTTTTCCTGTAAACCTACAACTTCTCTAATTAAAAAAATTATTTAAAAAAACTCAAGCATACAAAAATTAATATAAATGATCTGAACAACTTACTTAATATAAGTGATCTGAACAACATACTTGATAAACTTGACCTCATTGCACATATAGAAGAAGATATTTAGCAATGTGAGGATATACATTATTTTGAAATGCACATAGCACATACATAAAATTGACCACATGCAAGGCAATAAGGCAAAATTCAAATTTTGAAGAACTAAATCACTCAGCATTTGTTCTCTGACCATAATTAAGTTACACCAAAAGTCAATACAAAAAGATAATTAGAAAAGATAATTATTTGGATCACAAGTAATTTGTGGATCAAAGACGAAATAACAACAGGAATTATAAAATATTTTGGATGAAAAATAATGAAAGTAAGACATCTCAAATTTGAAGAAAGTAAACAGAAATTAGAAGAAAGAAAATAGTAAATATTGGAAATTTTAAAAATAGTAAACAGAACAAGAAAATCAACAACAAGAAACTCAACAAAAACAGTACTGATCTTTAAAAAATTGATAAAACTTGTAGTGGTCATGAAAATGTGGGTAACATAAAAGACTGATGGCCCCGGCTACTGTATTCT
>JAQZBX010055174.1:0-18485 GCA_029593785.1 Cabassous unicinctus | reverse complement strand
CGGTGGCTAAGTGGTAGATCTGGAATAGAGAGAGCCCCAAGGCGACCTCCTTACTGCCGTGGAGAGTGAGGACAGAGGCTCTGGGGCAGGTTCCCAGGGAGAAATGCAATTTTTATCTGATTCCTTGACTGTGCTCTGGCTCAGAGCCTGGCTCAAAACGTGGTGTCTGGCTCAGGGGCCTCAAGTCACCTCTGCCCTCTTTGGAGTGTGTACGGAGGGGACTCAGAGCTCATTATTTGTTGCTAGGCTTTCCCTTTCTATGCCCGTTAATAATAAAAGTGCCAGCAGCAGCAGCCCTTGCTTAGGGCTTTTATACTCTACAAGGCAATGTGCTGGGGGCCGTGTGGCCTCTGTCCCCCGCAAATCATCCCAGCACCCTGAGTTTGAAGCCCTTTATCCTCACTTCCCAGTTGAGATGGAGGTGCAGTGGATTGCCCCAGGTCACCAAGCCAGAAGTCAAAGCCATGTAATTCCAAAGCCCTTGCCCTTAAAGGAGAAGGAGTGGAGAAGGAGGGCTTCCCACAATCACCTCGTTCAGCCAAAGCATCCCAAGGAAATTTTTTTTTTTTTTTTTTTGCCTGAAATTGAAACTTCCTTGATTATGTTTCATCATCCTGCAAGTGTCTCCAGTTTCCAGTGCAGGGCCAAGCACACAGTAGGTGCTCAGTAAATGTAGGCAAAACAAAGGGGCATGCCTCTGCTGGCATGCCTCCCTCACTGCTGACAGCTCGATAAGGCGTGGTCCCTTTTGGCAGGTGTCCCCGGGCCGTCTTCTCATAGGCTTGGTTCCCTCAGGGGAAGATGGACTTATCTGCCTGTGTTGACCAGGGAGGGGCTGATTGGAGTCCTACTGTGTGTGCACACAGCGAGGGTGGAGGTGAGCTGGCCTAGTCCCTGTCCTTTCCACTCATCTGCATCATCTGCACAACCGGATCCTGGGTGCCACGAAGCTTTCTGTGGCCACTTTTGGGGCTCTGGCCTGTCTCCCACTCAGACCAGGGCTCCTGGCAAGGCTAGGTCTTTCTCCTGCTGGGGGTTCCAGGGCAGGGTCAGCATCCTCCGAGGGAGATGGTATATCCTCCCCTCACCCGACCCTGTCCCTGATCCAGCTGTGGATTGGGGGTGGGGAGAGTGTTGTGTCTTGGGGGCGATTGGCTGCCCCCACCCCCTGTCACTCTGCCTCCCCGGCCCACTCACCCACTCACCGCTGAGGAAGTTGTAGATGATGGGGTTGGCGGCGCTGTTGGCGTACACCAGCCAGTGGGAGAAGGTGAAGCAGGCATAGACGGCCTCTCGGTCGCTGGCCTGGCGGAACATCCCGAACACCCTAGGGCCAGGGTGCAGGGCAGTCAGAACCGGGATCAACATGGGCGGGAGGTGGGGGGCGGGGCTGCACTCAGAACTCAGGCTGCAAGGCTGTCAAGTGTTAGAATTCCCACTGTCCACTTCCACCCACCAGGTGGCCCTTGCCAGGGCCTCTGGGTCTGGGGTCTTAACCACAGTTGTGGGTTCTCTGACACAGAGAGGAGTGTGACCCGGCAAGCTGGGGGCCAGGGGCCAGGGCACATCTTCTCAGTCACCAGCTCCCCAACCCCCTCTACTTTCTCATCCCCACATCAGTATAATGGGTTGTAGTCAACAACCTTTTTTTTCAGATGAGGAAACTGAGGTTCAGAGAGGTAAAGGGACCCATTCAATATCACACAGCCAGAAAGTGGCCAAGCACAAACTCAAACTGAGATGGTCTTCTGTCAAATTGCCCACGTTCTTTTCCCAGCACCTGTGGTCCCTCACTTGCTGTGCCCCTGGGCAGGTCACTTCACCCTCTGGACCTCAGCCACCTCCTCTGAGAACTCCTTCTGAGACAAGCAATGTCAAAGTGCTTTGCAGAGATCTCAGCTACTGGACCCATCTGAGCATTACCCCGGAAGCTATGATGTAACCTCCTTGAAGGAAGGGACTTTTTTTTTTTTTTTAAGGTACGGGGGCCGGGGATTGAATCCGGGACCTCCTATGTGGGTAGCCGGTGCTTAACCACTGAGCCACATCGGCTGAGTTGGGTTTTTTTGTTTGTTTTGCTTGTTTGTTTATTCAGGAGGCACTGGGAACCAAACCCAGGACCTCCTATGTGGGAGGTGAGTGCTGAACTGCTTAAGCCACATCTGCTCCCCAGGAAGGGACTTTGACAATTAGAATTTGATTAGAATTTGACAACTGAAGGAGTGAATGAACGAATTTTCACAATAGCCCTAGGAGGCAATACCCCCATTTTATTGATGAGATTGAGGCCCAGTGAAGAGAAACGACCTGCCCTGAGGCCACGCCGTGGACAGTGAGCCAGGCCTTTCCCCAGCGCAGAGCTCCCTCCTCTGACCTCAGAACCCCCAGCCCCCGGCCCCGCCCTCTTGCCGTCACCTCTTGAGGATGTTGAGGACACTGATGGGCAGGTAGCAGAGGGCGAAGACCAGGAGCACCACCATCAGCATTTTGGCCGTCTTCCTGCGCGCTCGCATCTGCTTCACCTCCGCCAGGAAGGCCCGGGCCCGCAGCGGGGGCTCTGCACTTGGGCCCTGCCCCCCGTCCTCCGACTGGTCCGAGGGCCGCTTCCAGTTTCGCACGAGGGCCGAGGTGGTGCCAGGGATCTGTCCAGTACACACAGAGACAACACGGTGGGTGGCGCCCCGCGGAAGGCCGTTCTCTCTTGCTGCACCCTGCTCTGGCTGGAGGTGGAGGTGGGCAAAGGGAACTAACCCTTGCCAGAGGAAGGAATCTGATAGTCACAATAAAGACTAAGCTTCGGGGACCAGTGTAGCTCAGTGGTTGAGCGCTTGCTTCCCACGTACAAGGTGCCAGGGTCAATGCCCAGTACCTCCTCAAAAAAAAAAACAAACAAACCCTAAGCTTCTTCTAGATTCATGGGCAAAAAATGTACTTCCATCTTCCATCAGCTCATTGTGAAGCCATCTCACAAGCCTGTTTCACAGAAGCAACCGAGACTCAGAGAGGCGGGGGGACTCACCCCAGGTCACTGGCTGATAAGAGCCTCCTGGCTGCCCATCCCTCTTCCTTAAAGCTCCATCCCCAGCTTTGGGGGTGGGGGTGAATTGTGCTGTGGGGACACTTGGGCCTGGGTGGCCTGAGCAGGTGAGCAGCATGGAACGGCCAGGGCCTTAGGGCACAGGTCCCAGCCTAGGTCAGTGCCCACAAGCCTAGGATGATTCTGGGCTCCTGGAGCAGACACAGACATCCTGGAAGCCTCTCCCACCACGTGTGAATTCAGGACATAGGGTCTAGGCCCAGCTCAGCCATTCATGAGCTAGGGGACTGTGGTTGGTGCACTTTCCTTTTCTGAGCCTCAGTTTCCCTGTCTGTGAGATAAAGATAGAGCCCTATTCGACTGGGGCTGTGAGGGGCAGATGGGCAAGCATTTGCCGGATTGCAAGGCTAGCTAGCTGGGGGAGGGGGGGCGGGCACCACCCACTGGGCATTCCTGAAAGGCAGGCCCTGGGCCTGTGCCAGTCTGTGTCTCCATCAAGTGCCACCATGCGTGGCCTGGGTTGGTACTGCCAGAGCAAAGGAGACAACGTCCCCGAGTGTGTCATGCTCTGGCCTGCAGCCTTCTCCCTGCCCAGGCACTGACCCAGGACTTACTCCTGCTAGTGGCAAGGGCCCTGAGCACCCAACCCCGCCCCCCCAAAACAAAAACCCACCACTGTGGGTCAGACTGTGATGGAGAAAAGAAGACAGGCACTGGGACCAGAAAGGCTCTGCCCCTCGTTAGCTTTGGCAGGCTGGGAGCCCCTATTCAGCATTTGCCAAGTGGGTTATATTGCTTCTCTTGTTAGATAGTTGTGCCTGATTTGGCAGAGTGCCTGATTGGGCAGGCAATGCAGAGCTGCTGTTATCATCATTGTGTGGCACTAAACTGAGCATTGGAATCCCAGATCGGGGTTTGAGTCCCTGATCTTCTATTCACTAGCTGAATGATTTGGGGGATGTTACTTCACCTCTCTGGGGCTCAGTTTCCTCATATGTTAAATGAGGGTAAAAATAGAGCCTACTTCAGAAGACGATGCACCATCAGCTGGGCATGGATGGTACAATAAAGACAGCTATTAATAGGAGAAAGATTTGGTTCCCGGGAGGCACCAGCACTTTCCTCTGTGAGTTCTACCTGTCTCTGGGCTTTGCCGCTCTCTGACTGCAGCTAGGGTGGGCACAGAGCATGGGACTGTGTACTCGCTTAGACCAGTGCCCCATTCCTTCCCAGCCCAGACAACAACACCAGAGTCGGCCTCACCTGGCGCCCCCACAGCTTGCGGAAGATCTGGAAATAGGCCATGGCCATGAGGCCCAGCGGGGCCAGGTAGGTGACAATGAAGAAGCAACTGTGGTAGATCTTGGGGTAGAGCTCATCTGCAGAGGCCAAGAGATGCAAGGGAGAGGCCCAGTCGGGGAGCCACTAGCTTGCCCTTGTTAGCAATGCCACCCTGCCCCCACTAGGGCCAAAGCAAGGCCTGGGGGCAGCTGGGCCCTGTCCAGGGACTATGGCAGAAGACCCCGGAGTTGGCCAACCTGGGGATGTCCATCCTGGAGCAGATGTCTACGCTAGAGGAACCACCCAGGAAGCACTCACCTTGGAGGTATCCCTGGCAGATGTCTGCCACAGGGTGTCTTCTTGGGAGATACCCACCCTGGGGGTACCCACCCTGGAAGCATCCTATGCTAGATGCCTGCTGTAGGGAATGATGGCTCAGAGAAGCCCATCTCAGGGGTGCCTGCCCAAGGCTCCTGCCATTACCTGCCCAGCGTTCATCACAGACAGAAAAGAGCCGGGTGCGGTTCTCTAGCTCAGGCAGCACGCTGCTGCATTCCATGACGGCGGCCTGGGGCACCATGATGGCCAGGGACACGGCCCAGATGCCCAGGATGGAGCCACGGGCGCGCCGGGCGGTGCTCTTGAACAACAGCGGGTGGCAGATAGCATACCAGCGGTCCAGGGCGATGAAGCTGAGAGTCAGCACTGCCACTGACACAGACACCGCCTGGCCCGTGGGGACACAATGTCAGTCCTCTTGGGGGCCACCCAGAGATGTGGGAGTGGGTGAATGAGGGGACTCACATCCCAGAGATGTTCAGCAGCTGAGTGCTGTGGGAATCCCCACTCCATTCAGGCTCACACTGGCTGTGTGCATTAGGGCAAATCCCTCGCCCTCCCTGAGGCTTATCTGCAGAATGGGAATATACCAGCTAGCTGCCAGGATTCTTGTGGGATTAAATGCAACATGCATGGAAAATGCCCAGCCTGAGACCTGGCACATAGTAGGTGCTCCCCTACTATGAATAACCATAACTAACACTGTTGGAACTTACTGTTCTCATTATCTGAGGTGGGCTGTTGTTAGTCCCATGTTAGATGAGGAAACTGAGACACAAAAAGGGTAAATCACTCCACCCAGGTGAATTCCCTCACCTGGCTGTCTCTATTCTCAGGGTCAATAGTTAGTCAGTTATAGGAAAACCTCAAAACAGTGGGAAATCCAAGAGGCAGCCTCTCTGCCCTGGGATGTAATCCCTTCTCCAGTCTGTTAAGAAAAGGAATCCTCATTCTGGGAGGCAGAGGTATAGGTGGGCATTGCCTCCAGGGGTGCCCTCTAGCCTCTGGGGTGCAGGGAAAAAGTCAAAGGCTTCAACGGAGAGGCCCCACCAACCTCTAGTCAGCCCTCCCTCCACCCCACTAACCCCATGGGGCTGGTCTTCCCACACACCCCAGATTCCCACCACTGGGCGAAGGAGGACAGGGCCAGCGACCCAAGGGGAGGGGAGGAGTCTTTCCACGAGGCCCTCTCAAGTCCTCCTCCCTGGGGAAGCCTGTGTGGGTCTCTGTTCCCCGATGCGGCTGCACATGTGGCTGCTGTGGTCGCATACAAGTCTGTGGGCTTTTCCAGAAAGCCATCTCCATGTGAGTGTGTGGGGTGGCGCCTCTCCTCGCCCGCAATAGGGATGGCACTGCAGAGGTCCTGAGCCACCATGTCCTCTCTGAACAGAGAGCCTGTGACAGGGTGGTGGTGAGGGGAGCCCCTGGGCTGAGCTCACCTGTAGATAGGGGATGACCTTGCAAAGGGCGTGGCCAAAGAGCCAGGACTCGGTGATGTCCACCAGCAGGCTGGCTGGCAGACAGATGGCCGTCACCAGCACGTCGGCCAGGGACAGGTTGACAATGAAGTAGTTGGTGACCGTCCTCATGTGGTGGTTCCTCCACACTGCCAGGCAGACTGCAGGTGCGCGGGCACCAGGTTAAGCCAGCGGCAGGGCCACGCCCACCCACGCCCCGCCCCCGCAGCGAGCCCCTCCCACCACTACCAGGGGAGCGAGTAGTACGCGAGAGGCAGGCGAGGCCCAGACCCCCCTCCGGTACCCAGGGGAAGTCCGCGGGGGCACAGGGCAAGACCTAGACCTACCCAGCGTGTTGCCCACCAGGGCCACGAGGAACACAGCCACGTAGGCTGCGATGAGGACCCACTCGTACTGCTTGGGGTACAGATAATCGCGCCACAGGTAGCGGAGAAACTCGTCTTCGTAGTCCGGGGGCGCGGTGGGCGGCTCCCCGCTGCCAGTGGGGACCCCTGTCTGGGCCCCTGGGGTGGTGGGCATCCTAGACTCTGCGGAGGGAGGAGAGCCAGGCCTGGCCTCAGCCCACTCCCCTCAGGGGGCCGGAATCTTGCACCCAGGTCTTTGGGATCCCTAACCTCCTGAAGGCAGGCAGGTAGGAAGGAAGGGAGGAAGGGTTCATTAGGAAATGTGCAGGCACTGCGCATAAGCTTGCTCTTAGTTCTCCCAGTGTGTGGGTTAGGGGTGCGCCTGAGATCCGTGGAGGAAGGCAGCCTGGGGTCCATCCCAATTCCGCACGCATCACCTGTGCTGCCCTTGGATGACTTACCCCTCCTCTTTCAGCTCAGTTTCCCCACCTCTCCAATGGAGTCATAAAGGGTACCTACCTCACAGGGCGGGAGGAGGAACGCGCTCTAACGCATGCTAAGTGCTCCACCCAGAACCTGGCTCGGGAAAGGGGCTTCAAGGACTCTGCAGGTTACCGTACTAGGGAGCCCCGCTTTGCGCACGAGGAGATGGCAGCTCAGAGAGGTTGAGCCCCTTCTACCAAGGGGCTTACTACTAAGCCAGGTCTGTCTGAATCCACCGAACACCACAGATTTGGGAGGGGAAGCCATCCTGATTGAAAATATTCTCTCCTGAGTCGGTTCAAGGCCTGGATTTGATAAGAAGGTCAAGGGGGGCGTGAGTGACCCGGACCCCGCCCGCCAGACCTTGCTAGCCCTTCCCCGGTGGGGATAAACGCGCGCGCGCATACACACACACACACACACACACACACACACGAGGAGGGACCGACGACCTCCCTGGGAGAGAGAGGAGAATCTCTGGCTCAGGCTGGACCCCTCTGGCCGCCCTTCTAGTGCCCCCTTCAAGCCTCGGGGCGGCGATGCGCCCGGGCGGTCGCCAGGGGTCGCTGGGCCGGCGCGCAGGCCGCTTTCCATTCATAAATCCAGCCTCGCTCCTCGCGCCTCCCTGCTTCAGACCCCTCCTTCCCCCGCCCCGCAGGGATGACCCGGACGTGTGTGGGAGGGTTGCTGGTCCCTGGAGACCCCTGCGGGAGGGGGAGAGGACTCCTTCATGCTCCACCCTCCGCCGATGGACCCGCTGCCTCAGCGGGACATCCCAGCATCTCGGGGGCTGCGGGGGTCTACGGGTAGGGAGGGCGCTCGGGGTTCCGCGGGAGCCCGCCGGGCAGAGGGCAGAGCCTGCTGGGGACCCAGCCTCTCAGCACCCAGGTACTCCCCGGGGACCCTTGGCTTCCTCCCACCCCCCGCCGCGGGTCCTTTGGAATCCTCACCCCGGGCCTGGGGGTCCCCCGCGCTCCGCACCTGTTGGCTCCGGGACCCCGCGTCCTCGGCGGCTGTCCCGGACCTCGCACCGGGGACTTCGACTCCCTGCGGCTAAGGCCAGGCCCCTGGGGGACGGGGCTAGGGGAGGGGGCCGGGGGAGCCCCCTCCCAAGGCTGCGCCGCCTCGCCTCCCGGGGCTGAGCGCGAGCCCCGGCTCCAGCGCGGGCTGTGGCTCTGCGCGGGCTCCGCCGGGCTGCGTGCCGCGGGGAGGGGGGGCTCGGGGCGGGAGGGGCAGGGCGGGGAGGGGAGCCCCCAGTCGGCCTCACCTTCGTGTCTCAGACCCGAAACTGCGAGGGCGAAGGAGATGCTCTTTCCTCCGGGCTTCCCACTTCACGCTTCCATCCCACCTCCATTCATGCTTCCATCCGTTCATTCATACTGGTCCGCATTCGCTCAGCATTTATATCTCGGTCCACTCCGCATTCAGAGCGCACCTACTGTGTGCCGGCGGGCCCTGGGCCGCTTCGCAGGGTCACAGTGCAGAGTCGATCCCAGCTCACCTCTCCGCGCTGCCTCACCTAGCTGAGGAGGACGCTGGCACAGGTGGGTCACAGGGTGAGCCTCCAGCCAAGCTCGGCTGCTGCTGGAGCAGCTCCCAGCGACGCCAGAAGGCCCAGCACGCCCATCTACCAGCGCCCGGATTCTTTCTGTCCCTGAATCCTTCCTTTTGTTCGTTCCTATTTTTCCCCTCCCAAGTCAGGGGTGGGAGGTGGGGACGGTGGGGTACGGGTGTGTGTGTGTGGGGCAAGGGGCTCATTAAGTCAACAAGTATTTACTAAGCTGTGTGCCAGGCAATGAGCTTTAATAATACAGTTGCCCTTTATATAGTCCACCTGAGGCATTATTTCATTTCATCAATCCCTGCAGGCAGTTGTCATTGTCCCCATTTTACAGATGAGGACACTGGGACCCACAGTAGAAGCAGAGCTGGGATTCAAGCCTTTGCTCCGTCCAGATACACCCAGCCTCCCTCACCTGAGAGAAGCTCCAGGGCTGGCTGGAGGGAGGCAGGCACTAACCAGATGGTTATCCTGTGATGTGATGAGAGCTGGGGGTGGGGGGGTAGGGGGGTGTCACAGAAGGGCTTGTCAGCTCAGCCAGGGTGCCGGGACAGCTTCCTGGAGCAGGCACGTCTACACGGAGCCCTGAAGAATAAGACGTTCCCCCTGCCTGGGGGACTGTGGTGGCCACAGAGGTATTGAAGGCAGAGGAAACTGCTGGTGTGAAGGTTTGGTCTTGGGGGAATCACAGGTAAGTGAAGTGTGCCCTTCTGGGCATCAGGTGGTCATCTTGGCCACACTCTGCCTCACGACAGGACCTTCCCAACACATCAGCCGCATCCTCTTCCCTCACCCTCTGAGACTCCTGGAAGTGACTCCTGAGGTGTAGCCTCCCTCTTTCGTGTTGCACCCCAAGCCCTTCCCACAAAGGAGCTGGAGACTGGAGACAAGCTGCTGGACATATAATGGGTGGGAGGGGAGCGCAGGGGGAGGGGTCCAGCGACCTCCTTCATGTCTGAAAAGCAAAAGCGTCATCTTCCCAGGAAGGACATCATTTACCTAAGGCAGAACCTTGTCCTTGGGCAGCTGCGTCATCTGTGCAGTGGGCGGTGGGTCCTAGCAGCCCTCAGAGCCCAGTGCTCAGTCCTGCCTGGCCTAGGTGCTGGCAGAAGTCAGGAACAGATGAGATGACGAGAGCAGTCGCTGGCCAGTGTGTGTGTGTGAGTCGATTCAAGTAAAGGCTGTGAGTGTATCTGGGGAATCCAGTGTGTGTGTGTTTGTGTCTCTGAGTGTGTGTGTGGGTAGGTGACAGGTTCTGGGTTGATGACCGGGGGTCACCATGGATGCATCCAGATGTGTCTTAATTTGTCTCTGTGTCTACTGGCATTTGTGTCTATAGGGAATTTGTGTGTGTGTGTGTCTGCTTCTGTGTTTATTGGTTTTTGTGTCTATGGAGAATGTGTGTGTGTGTGTCTGAATGTGTGACTATGGCTTTGACTAGCTTCGCAGTGTGTTTCCTTGTGCATGTGGGAATGTGAGTGTGGGCATGCCTTTGTGTCCATGGCTCTGTGAGTGTGTGTGTAACTTGGCACATCTACCCCCACGGCGATGACTCATCCTCTCCCCCCACATTAGCTTCCCATCCTAGAGCTGCCACTGTTTGCTCTGTGGGGGCAGGTGAGGGGGCTGCAGCACATGGGCGTTGGGAGGCAGATCATGTGGGGACACGCAGATGACAGCTGCAGCAAGCCAGGTGCAGCCGGTGACACAAAAGGTATCAGCTGAGTCCAGCAAAGCCCAGGGTCTAGGGTCTGGCTGAGAACCCAGCCCAGAGCCCAGACCCTATAATGCAGGGCCTCCAAGGCACTGTGGGTTGGAGTGGGACAAGGGGCACCCACAGGGTTGGGGGGTGCATGTGTCTGTGTGGGACAACACAGCTGAGAATCCCCCGACCCACATTCACAATATATGACTCACAAAGCCAGCCCCTTCTCCCCTTAAGAGAGTTCCCTAATTGCTAACCCCCCTCTTTATACCCTTAGGATCCCAGAGATGGCTGTTTGCCAGGACAAGGGATCCTGAGTGATTCTTTCCACCTCAAGGTAGCAGATCTCTCTTTCTCCCCAACAGACCCTGACCAGGAAGCTCCAGGCCCCCGGTCCCTCTGGCCCTGAGTCTGGCTCCCCCAGCCACGGCCTGAGGGAGGGAGAAGGCCAGTATTCAGGCCAGACCTCTCTCTGCTGCCATGGGCAAGTGAGGGCTGGGCGGCCACAAGGGAGAGTTCCTGGGGTGTGTGCCCGGAGGAAATCCTGGAGTCCAAGCGGTCCAGGGATGCTTCAGAAGACCCATAAGGAGCCGAGGGGAGGGACCCTGGAAGCTCATGCCCTCCGTCTCCAGGCTGGGCACTCAACCTTGGCACCACCTCTGCCCAAGGAGGGTCTGCCTGAAGCCTTGGCTTTGCCGGAGCTGTCTGTCAACTGGTGCCCACATGACCTCTTTCCTGGAACCAGCCAGCCCCAGCCTTGCTGATCTAATCCTGAGCCTCTGAGCTACAGGTCTCTGTCACATCCATCTTCAAGCGTCAGCCTGGGCCCTGGCCCCAGGTGCTACCGCCCCCTCCCTTCCAATTCCAGTGCGACTTACAGTAACCTCTGTCTGGCTAGGACTAGAGTAATCGAAATGTAATTGGGTTTTCAACTTGCTAATGCTGCTACAGACCTGGGAACGTGGGTGGGAACACTCTGGGTAGGGCAGAGGTGCTTTTTAGAAAACAGAGATCAGAAAACAAGCAGAGGTGGGGGGGGGGACGACAGAGGAAGGGAAGCTGTGACTGGGCTGTGCTCCAGGAAAGGGGGGTCCTGGAGGCTGAGTCTAAAGAGGCCACCGAGGCAGCTATGGTTGTTTGGTCCTGGGGCCCACAGCACTGGCCTCTGGGAGCTCCTGGCAACATACCCAAGCCCGGGGAGTGACTCAAGGCCGGGCACTCAGCCCTGGTGCCTGCTCTGCTCGGGGAGGCTTGAAGGGGGGCAGCAGCCACTGGGAGAGCAGGTGTCCCAGGGTCCAGAGTCCTTGGTGATTTCAAGATGATGATGATGGACAATGCCCATCCCAGAAAACAGAGTATGTACAACTAACTGCAAGCAAGACAGTTCCAGCCATCTGCCCCACGGGATCTAAGCCCCCTCTCAATCGGAAACAGAGTGGGCATCACCATCCCCAAATCCCCAAGATTGAGGAATGAACAAACATAAGGGAGGAATGCAACTATAGACTTATTATTATTCTAGTAATGGAAGAACTTGTATCATTGATATAAAGATAGTGGTCACCAGAGGTTCTGAGGGGAGGGAAAAGGAAGAATAGGTGTAACATGGGGCATTTTTGGGACATTGGAATTGTTCTGCATGATATTGCAATGATGGATACAGGCCATCATACATTTTGTCAAAACCTTTTAATTGTACGGTGTAAAGTGTAAACCAGAGACCATGGTTAGTAGCAATGCTTCAATATGTAACAAATGTTACATCAACTGTAACAAATGTACCACACTAATGAAAGATGTTATTAACAGGGGGAAATGTGGGAGGGGTAGGGGGTGGGGATTTGGAATTCCCTGTATGGGAATCCCCTGTATTTTCAATGTAACTTTTTTGTGATCTAAAACTTCTTTAAAAATAAAGTTAGAAAAAAAGGTTAAAAAAAAGAAGGGGAAAAAAAAAAAAAAAAACCTAGGAGAGCATCATCAAGCCCGGGGCCGGGTGGAGCGAGAGGGTCTGGCAACAGCAGTCTTCTGTCTGTTCACTCACGTACTCAGCCAACAAACACCAGTGACGATGGAGGACTCAGGGAGCGGGGCTTTCCTGGTTAGGCTGGGAGACCCACAGGCAAACTAATAGATTGGATTAGAGTGGGGGGCCCGTGGAGGCAGGGTGGGGAGCGAAATGGGACTGGGGACCAACAGTGAGAGCGCACATGAACCAAAAGGAATAAAAAAGAAAAACCAACGCCTGCTGGGTGATGAGTCCAGTGTTGAGTGGAGGTTAAAATCACAGGCTTTGGGGCCAGAAAGACAGGAGTAGAACCCCAGCTCTGCTGCTTTTGATCTTGGACCAGTCACTTCACCTCCGTGGTACAGAGAATAATGCACTCCTCCTTCCCCCAAAGATGCCAGTGTCCTAATCTTCAGAACCTTTGAATGCTACCTTTAATGGCAAGACTTTGCAGACATGCTTAAGTTAAGGAGCTTGAGATGGGGAGATTGTTCTGGATTCTCTGTGTGGGCCTGGTCCTTATAAGAGGGAGGCAGGAAATTAGAGAAGTAGGAGGGGAAGTGATGACGGAAGCAAGAGATTGGAGTGAAGTGAGGATGGGGTCTCCAGTCAAGAAATGCAGGTGGCCACTACACGCTGAAAAAGACAGGGAAACAGGTTTTCCTCTAAGGCCTGCCCACACTCATCTCCAGAGTTGTCAGATGATAAATTTGTGTTGCTTTAAGCCACTAAGTGTGTGGTAATTTGTTGCAGCAGCAGGAGGAAACACAACCTCATTAGGTTGAGTGAATTAGTACACACCAAGCTCTCAGAAAAGTGCCGACACATAGCCAGCATATATATACGTGTTCACTGTACTATCTGTGGCAGGAGCCCTGGGCCTGAGCTGGCCGGTCACATCCACCTTCCAGCTTGCAGAAAGGGTGGAAGGGAGAGGGGAACCTGACTTCTCCTTTTAAGAGCTCATCACTTCTGTTTACCTCCAGCTGACCTGAATTTGGTCAGCTGGTCACATTCAGCTGCATAAATACAATTTTTCTCTGGGCAGCCAAGTGCCCAGCTAAATGTAAGGTTGTAAGACTAAAGAATGAAGGGAGGTGGGTTTTGAAGCACTAACAGTGTCTGGTACGCTTCCTGCTGTGAAAGAATGAGAAATGCAGCAAATATACCTCCCCTCTAGAATTTGGTTGGATCCTCATTTTTCCAGCTCTTATTTCTTCTTCCATCAATTTTACACAGTGCTTCTTGCCTCCCCACTGTGTGAGATAAGACATCCTTTATCATTTTTGCCCTCCCTCCTCCTAACTCCGCTTGCTAAAGCTCTGCATTTGCATTTACATTTAGTTCAGTATCCATAATTAAAGTGTTCTCGTTTTGTGTTGTCTGTCACTGAATTCTGAAATTTGAAAATCAATAAAGTGTTTTTTTAAAAATATTATGAGTACATAAACATTATTCTCTGCAGAGTCAAGTAACATCCTGGCACCCATAGAGAAAGAACTATAATCTTAGGGTGTAAAACCCTTCTTGAAGGGGAATGTTCCAGGCTTCCAGTTCAGATATTTTCTACATGCCCTCAGGTACTCATAGTCATGATATGTTTTCATTCACTTCATATTTGGACCTTGACTTTCTGATACAACTTTTTATTCTCCTGGAGTTTCTAATTGCTTTTCTCTTTTCTTCTTGAGAGAAGAAACATAAGCCTTTTAAATCAGATCATTAAAATCTTCCAGCCTCTTAATAACATTATTTGTTGAATAAAGGTCATTTTCTTCTTAAAGACGTTCTTGGAGGCCTCTGGCTTCCTGCTCTAACTTTGATGAAGGTTTTATGGACCTCTGCTGTTCCTAGTCATCAGAGTCTTGGATTAATTCCAGTTTTGTGACTCTGTTCTCTCTCTTTCTTGGATTATGTCCCTGCTTTGTTGGAGTGTACCTTCCAATGACATTTTTAAAAAGGGTGCGTGGAAGGAAAGGCTTCACTTTAGGGGCAAATAGGCAGGCAGGTGGCCCAGCCCCTACCCTGGGCCGAGCTCAGGGATTTGCTCTAAGTACCAACACTCTGCGCAGGCGCGCGAGTCCTTTTGAGAAAGAGCACTCAATTTAGAGCAGGGCTTCTTAATCTTTTTTTGTTTCACGGACCCCTTTGCCAGTTAGGTGAAAACCACGGGCCCCTTACTAAGTCCACACTATACTGTGTATTATTTAATAAATATATCACACCCGCACCAACATGTCCCAAGAATAATGTTTTTTTGAATTTCAATTCAAGTTCAGGGACCCCTAGATAAGAACCCTGCTTTAGAACGTAGTTCTCTCTCATTTTTTAACGTGTCTCCCTCTCTGTATATGTGTGCCTCTGGGGTGGGAGGAGTTGGTGAGAAGGGCTGACACTGGTTTGTTATTCACTAAACAAGCCTTTACTTGAGTATTTCCCAAACTTTGGCTATTCTCATGTCACTCGATTATTGCCATATCTGCCTAATACTTTACTATTATGTATTGATAGTATTATTTTTAATTGACTACCGCAATCTTACACTGTATCTGTAAAACTGCAAGTTTGTTATAGTTGTATATTTTATAGTTTATCATTCTATAGTTATATTTTTTTCTACTCTACGTTAAAATAAACATACAACTACTAAAATGACAGATTTATTCATCCACCACTAAATATCATCTATAGAAGTGGAGTGGTGCATGAACCATATTTTGGGGTACCATACTTGCCTCTAATTAATTACCCTGATTGATTGCCTTCTAATTAATTGCCTGACACTTCTCTCTGTGCCTTCCTGCATGGGCCTTTAGGGGGTCTTCTTTAAATAGTCCCTATTCTCCTCACCCAGATTCTGAACATGATGAGATATAAAATAGAGTATTCATAAAAGACAAAATATCACTTTTATATTGATGTTGTGAGGTGGAAGGTCTTAGTTTAGGGTGAAAGTTAGGGTGAACCTCAGTTCTCGGCCACCAAAACCTGGGAAATAGACGGTTTGAGCCACTTCGCCTGTAGTGAGGGAGCTCGCCGTCTCACTCATGCCTCTCTTGTCCATTCTGGGTGTCCTAGCGTGTCTGGTCATGCTGGTGGAAGGGTCAGTGTGTGCAGAGGCTGAGGAATGCCCTAGGAGAGAGAATTCCTCCTAAGGACCAAGGAGCAGGACACCGTGAACTTGACCCAGTCACAAAGCCTCGTCATTAGAAGGGAGTGGGTTCTAGAGAACCGCATGTGGCTACGACAATCAAGTACCTTGGGCTCAGGTACCTATTCAGGATGCAGACAGTCCATACCTTATATAAACTGCTCCACAAAATAGAAAAAGAGAAAAAAACTACCCACTGCATTTTTTGTGGCTAGTATAACCTTGATCCCTAACCTGGACAAGGACCACATGAGAAAGGAAGATTTTTAGGTCAGTCTCAGTTATGGACATAGATGCATGCATCCTAAATACAATATTATCAAAATACAGGGGGGTGGATGTGGCTCAAATGGTTGGGCGTCTGTCTCCCATATGGAAGGACCTGGGTTTGATCCCTGGGTAAAATAAAGAAAAATATAGAAGGTGCGCCGGCTGCCAGGCCCCGCATGCAGGCATGACAGGCTTTGCTGAGCCACGCAGCAAGAAAGATGACGTAACAGGAGAGTGACACAAGGGAGAGCCAAGACAAGACGCGCCAAAAAAACAGGAACTAAGGTGGCGCAGGTGGCAGAATGCCTCTCTCCTACATCAGAGTTTCCCAGGATCGAATCCCGGTGAAGACAGGAGGAGAAGGATGAGAAGAGAGGGCAGGAAACAGACACAGAGAATTGCCCAGAGAATGGACACAAAAACAGCAAAAACGGGGGTGTGGGGGGGTAAAAATGGATAAAAGTAAACAAATAAATAAATCTTAAAAATAAATACAGGAAAATATTTTGAAAAATTCATAATGACCAAGTTGGGTTTATTCCAGGAATGTAAGAATATCTCAACATTACAAAGTCTGTCATTTTAAGTCACCTCATTAACAGATTAAAAGATGAAAATCCTCTGATCAAATAAAACAGATGGAGAAAAAGCAATTGATAAAATTAGGCAGTTTTTGAAAACTCTTAGCAAGCCAAGAGTCTTATCCTAAATGGCATCTTTCTAAAACCTCCAGCAAACTTACCGCTTCATGGTAAAAACTTAAAAGCATTTACAGTCAGGGACCCAAGAAGGATGTTCATTATCACTGTTTATGTTCAAGGCTGTATTGGATTCCCTAGCCTGTGCAATAAGAAAAGAAAATAAATGATATAAACTATTGAAAAGAAAGGAATAAAACGGCCATTATATATTCGTAGATCGTGTGATTGTCTATCTAGAAGATCTAAGCAATTCTACAGACAAACTAGTGAAAGAGGCCATGCTGAAAGATGGCTCTCCATGGGCGTGCTGCATTTCTAGACACATTGCAAGCAGAGACACTGACTGCCCTTTTGTTCTGGACTATCTTTTCAAGGATGTTTGTGCAGCAGCCATCCTTGGAAGATAGAATCAATGTCTTCCTATGGTGGTTTCAAGCTGTATGTGCCCAAGAAAAGCATGTTCTTAAAGTTAATTCATTCCTGGGGGTGTGGACCCACTGTAAGTAGGAACTTTTGGTGAGCAGGATCTTAAGTTGTGACCCACATGGAGTCCTTTATAAGAGAATGAGATTCAAAGAGAGAGAGAGTCACGGAAGCAAGAAGTTGAAAGCAATGAAACCCAGAAGAGAAGGCAGAGACTAGCAGACACAGCCATGTGCCTTGCAGAGGAGTACAGGATCGTTGGCAGCTGGTCTTTGGAAAGAAAGCATTGTCTTGATGATGCCTTGATTTAGACATTTTTCTTAGCCTCAAAGCTGTAAGCTTGTAAGCTAATTAAGTGCCAACCCATTTTATGGTATCTGCTTTGAGCAGCTTTAGCAAACTGAAACACTTCCTGTGGAGCAGAAGACAGGTTTGCTTACTATCCAGTATAAAAAAGATAATGTCAATTGCAATGAATGTACCAGACTGATGAAAGATGTTGCTAATGTGGGAAAATGTGGGAGGTGTGGGGACCGGGGCATACAGGAATCCCCTATATATTTTCTGTAACATTTATGTAATTGAAGTATCTTTTTAAAAATAAAAGAAGTGAAAAAAAAGAAAAAAAAAGACAATGTCTCCCTCTGCAGCAAAGGTCAGGCATTTGGTTCCCTAAACTCAGGATTTCTCAGCTATTATGAAAACCCGTAGATGTGCAGCGTCCACCTGGGTCCCTACACATCACAACCCTATGGAACTTGAAAGACAAGTGGAATCTCTGACTCACACTGGACCATGAATAATAAAGTACTTCGTCTCTGACCCAAGAGTCTCAGGTCTTCTGCTACCATGATAGCTAAAGGTTTGAGTAGGCTAAAATCTCAGCCCTTTTACATTCTTGACAGTTCAACCAGCTCACTTCTAATTACTAACAACAAACAGAAAATGCTATTTATGTTATTTACACTAGCATAAAAAACTGTGAGTGTCTAGGAACAAATCTAACAAAGATGTGCAAGATTTTTATGGAGAAAATTATAAAATTTTATTGATACTCATTTAAGAGGACCCAAATAAATGGAGAGCTATACCTTGCTTGAAAAAGAAAAGACTCAGTTGATGTCAATTTTCCTCAAATTTAATCTATAAATTTATGTCCATTTCAACAAAGCATTAAATATAGGGTTTTCTTTTAATGTTTTGGGGAATATTTGAAGCTTATTCTAAAGTTATATGAAAGAGAAAATAACCAAGAGTAGCCAAGCAATTTTGAAGAAAACGAACAAGTGAGGAGAAGCACTCTTCAGATATCAAGACTTTTATCAAACTATATTGACAGAGGCATATGCAAAGCACCTTCTTATAATGGAATGAAACTGGAAGTCAATAATAGATGGGAAAGGGGGAAATTCACAAATGTGTGGAGGTTGAACAACACACTCCTAAACAATCAGTGGGTCAAAGAAGAAATTGTAAGTGAAATTAAGAAATATATTGAGACAAATGAAAATGAGAAACATAACTTATCAAAACTTATGGGACACAGTGAAGGCAGTGCTGAGAGGGAAAGTTATAGCCCTAACCTCCTGCATTAAAAAGAACAAGGTGGGGAGGGGACGGATGTGGCCCAATCAATGGGCGTCCATCTGCCACATGGAGGGACCTGGGTTCATCCCCAGGACCTCTCGGTAAAAAAAAAAAAAA